>WEIS01059270.1:0-23502 GCA_013389965.1 Todus mexicanus
AGGGGTCCCTGCCAACCCCACCACCCTAGGATTCTCATTTTCTTCTCCTCCAGCTCTCACTGGCAGCCCTGCTCCAGCTGCAGCCCAACAGCCTGCTTGCAGCAGGAGGCAGAGGTGACTTTCCCAGCCCAACTGCAGCGTTGGCACCATCTCCTCAGGCACGATGAGGCCGTGGAACGTGTTTGTGTGCTCAGGAGAGGCTTCGTGCTACGGCAGCGAGCACACCAAGGCCGCAGGACCACATCCTGCTGTGGGGGACGGTGCTGGGGGGCGGCTGCCTCCCGACACGTTATCAGATCAGCTGCAGGAGCAGCTGCACACTCGAGAAACCATCGAGCTGCTGCCAGGCAGCAGTTTCACCAGGTGTTTCCCCTACAGACAGAAATACAGTCCCTGCAGCAACGCTGCGTCTCACGTACAGATCAAGCGCATCTTTCACCGCTTCACACATTTGCATATTTGTATTTACCGAGCTGTGAGCGAGCACAAAATGAGTGTGAGGCGCGGTTAGCGCCGCCTGCACGCACCCCTTACCAGAAAGGGCTCTCGGGCTCTTCAAAACTTCTCCAAAGCATTGCTGGAAAGCGCCCGGCAGAAAAGGCCCTGGGGATGTTGGTCAACTGGCGGCTGGAGCTGAGGCAGGAGTGCCCAGGGGGGCAAGAAGCCCCCAGCATCGAGCTTGTGGCAGCAGCAGGGGGGCAGCAGGAGCAGGGCAGGGAGCGTCCCCCTGCAAATCCTGGGCCCTGGGGAGGCCGCCCCTGGAATCCTGGGCTCAGCTTGGGGCCCCTCCCTCCCAGCAGGAGCTGGAGGGGCTGGAGCGTGGCCAGAGAAGGGCAACGGAGCTGGGCAAGGGGCTAGAGCAGGAGGCTGGGGAGGAGCGGCTGAGGGACCTGGGGGTGTTGAGCCTGGAGCAAAGGAGGCTCAGGGGAGACCTTCTGGCTCTCCACAACTCCCTCAGAGAACCTTGCTGATCTGAAAGGTCTCTTCCAACCCGAGCGACTCAATGATTCTCTGCTAGGGGTGCAGGGGTTACCCACCCCTGGCTCTGCGGCTGCTGCTCTGTAGCAAGAGCTTCCCCTGCTCTGTCAGCTCGAGGAACAGCCACTTTGTCTGTATGGTAGAAAAGCTGCTTTGAAGCAAGAACAAGTTATTGCCACTAGAATCTGGGTATTCCAATAGCAGCTGGTGAGCAGAGGAGGGCACCAAGCAAAGGGGCACGAGCGCTGGGGGTGAGTTAACACATCAAGCGGTCTCCTCCTTTCAGGGCAGGTGTTGCTGTAATGGCCCGTGAGCTGCTGGAGCGTTTCAACGAGGCTTTGCAGGCTTCTTCTGCCTCTGAAACCTCTTAAGTGCCCTGTTAACCTCAAGAGGTCTTTTATTCTACTTTTTTTCCATCCTCAGAGGATGATTCAAAGCAGAAAGATCAGGTCCATCAGGTCCTTGCCTCTTCAGCTCTGCTGCTCTGCCAGGGACATTATTTCTCCTGCAGCATCTGAGCTAAAAATCTCTGCTGAGCTCCGAGTCAGTGGCACATTTCCCACTGATTGCAGCAAAGCCCGATATGCTCTCCTTACAGGGCAGCTCGGAAAAATAGCGCAGCCTCTTGGAGCATCTGCATCACCTTGCCAGAAGGAAGGAACTCGCCAGATAAAGGTGGGATCTTATTAGAAAGACAAGACACCTTTGGCACCCCCGGCAGAAGGAGATGGGGGTAAATGTGCCGCTGGTCATCACAGAGCATGATGTGACCGATGGTTAGCTGGAGATCCAAGAGCAGGAAGGAGGTTTTGAGGATGTATCTTGCTCGAAGTGAGGTCAGCTCAACACAGAAACTTAAATTCCTTTAGCTTTATCCCCGTGGTGAACTTGAGGTGGCTTTATTTAGATCCGTGGGCTTTTCGAAGGCGTTGTTTGCCATCTAGTGGGTTGCTGCGATTTTGCAGAAAAAGCAAAATCAGGATGGTTATTTTTGTTTCATCCGCAACCAAGACCGGGGGAAAAGGAGAGATGCGGAGGTACCGAGAGCTGCACTGGCAAAAGGAGAGGAAATTAAATTGGCAGTATACGAGCAAGATGTTCCTTACTGATAGAACCACCGGCAATATCAAACACGCACTGATATCGCCACTGATAGAGCACAAGTCTCTTGCAAACCAAAGAAACTGGTAATTTGAAATAATTAGTTATGGCTGTCAGCAATATCTTCTCTGCAACACATAGTGCCAAAAAAATCCCCAAACCCTGGTCAGTAAGTGTAGGCAGAGTGTGCTAGTCGATAAATGTAGACTGGGATACCAGTATCCTGGGATATTTTCAGTATCAGTTAATTAGAAACAAGGGAAGACTTCAAAATTCAGGTTAGCAGGTCATTTATGAGTGTAGGTGGACACGTCGACTGACACAAATCAGGATTTCTACCATTATAAGCAATTTCCCCCCATATTCTACAGAACCAGAGCGAGGCCTGGGTGTGACACAATTCTCCCCTTAGTCAACAGCATTGAACGATTCTGTCACATTTTCAGAACAAATCACTGAACTTGGAGATACTTAAAGATGTCGAGTTTCTGGAAAGACCAATATAATTTGCTAGTATTTCCCCTAAATTAATAAAAAGCAGACTTTGGCAAGTGTGTCTAATATTATTAATAATTATGAGAGAAGGAGACTCCCCAACCTCCCTGGGCAGCCTGGGCCAGGCTCCAACACCCTCCCCCCAAACAAGTTGCTCCTCCTGCTCAGCTGCAACCTCCTGCCTTCCAGTTGGTGCCCGCTGCCCCTTGGCCTGGCGCTGGGCACCCCTGAGCAGAGTCTGGCCCCAGCCTCTTGCCCCCCGCGGGCCCTTGAGCTCTTGCTCAGCATTGCTCAGCTCCCCTCTCAGGCTGCTCTTCTCCAGCTCCACAGCCCCAGGGCTCTCAGCCTTTCCAGTTCGGTTTCTGCTGTGCTACAGAGTTTGCAAACTGGGTATTTCCATTGCCAAATGAGCCAGCTCTGCAAAGTCCTCAGCTGAGAGAAATCCTTTCTAGTGAATTAACCGAAGCGAGGTTTTACCCAGCAGGAGGCAGCACTTTACTACAAAACCAGCCCAAACTGAAGAACGTTGCTGTTTGACCTCAAGTAAAACTCGATTTTTGAAGTGAATTGAACTGAAAAAAACCCCAGCAAAATAACACCCATCATCTTCTGCCTGCCTGCAGTAGCTTTGATAGAGGTCTGTACAGGAGTTAAGTGGCTCCTGCAGTACTAACTAGTCCTCCACCTGAGCAGGGGAGGGTGGCAGAAGGTGCTGAGGCAGCTACGAGGAGAGAGTGGGAAGCTCAGAGATCTTTAGAAGGGAAATTCCACACTTATCCCACACTAGTTGGAAAAGGGACCGTACTAATAAAGCAATTAATTTCTATTCTGTGGCCCTTTTGTGCCTGTGAGTGCTACCAGCAGCTGGAAGAAAGACCTTCTCACTTTATTTTGCAGCAGAACAAGACTTACACTGATGCTACACTCCTGAAAAACACCAGGCGCCTGCTTTGGTGCGACAGCACAGCCCACAGAAGTGACCAGCGTAACTCCACCGTTCCCTTTGAAGCCTATTTGCATTCATCGGTATCAACAGAAAATCCACAGGTTGTTATAATTACAATTATTACTGCACTGGAGCTTAATCAAAGCCCTAAATGACTCAGGCAGCTGAAGGCATCAGAACCCCAACCATGCATCTGGGCAGTTCTGATTCACCCATACCCACCCTCCCTCAAGATAACCAACGCATTGTTTCAGATTTTCCACCAAATTTTTGTTCCTTCTCTCCAGAGCAGAACGAGGCCCCCACTAAAAGGCTTCAAAAGACCCCACCATGCTTTCAAAGCTGTCACACAATCATCTCCTGCAGCCAGAGCAACACCTACCGCTGCTTAGAGTGCCCACCAATGCAGCCCCAGCTCTAGGGTCACCTGGGGACCTCCAGAATGGTCGTGCTGGATCCAACCAACACCCATGCTGCTGAGCATCCTGCTCCTGGCAGCGCCAAGACTCTCTCTGAGGAGCCCAAGACCAAAGCAGGACACACACCAGCTTTCTTCAGGTGATCACCCACCTTCCAGCAAATCCAGGAGCTTCACAGACCAGAGCCAACAGCCTTGTGCTCCTGAGTGGACTTTTCTTGCTGAACATTTCTGACCTGGGAGCTTGCATAAAATTGCACCAGCCAACAAACCCTTCTCACACTCTCCACACCCTCAGCTGCCACAACTCCCCATTTTATAGCTCTCCACTACCTGCAGCTTCTTCTGACCTAAACCACAGCAGCTGGGGCTCTCTCAGCTCGCCCAGCCCAGGCACTGGCCTCTCTGCACCCACCTCAGCGTCACCGGCTCCTTAGGAGATGAGAGAACCTGGTTTGTTCCATCACTGCTGCGACCCTTCCAGCCAGTTTTGGCACAGCCCATCTGGCCACCGGGCAATGCCGCATTTCCCACATCCCATGTCGAGCTGGGACTGTGATTCAGGGAGGGCGTCCTGCATTTGGAGAAAAGGAGACTGAGGGGGGACCTCCTTCATGGTTAGAAATACGGGAAGGGCGAGTGTCGGGAGGATGGAGCCAGACTCTGCTCGATGGCCTCAGTGACAGGACAAGGGGTAACAGGTGTGAGCTGGAACACAGGAGGTGCCACTGGAATCTGAGGAGGAACTTGTTTGCAGTGAGGGTGCCCGAGCCTGGCCCAGGCTGCCCAGGGGGGTTGTGGAGTCTCCTTCTCTGGAGACGTTTCAAAGGCGCCTGGACGAGTTCCTGTGGGACTTGGTCTGGGTGATCCTGCTGCGGCAATGGGGGGATTGGACTGGAGGAGCTTTCGAGGCCCCTTCCAATCCCTAACTTTCTGTGATTCTGTGATCAGCTCCCGCATCAGGCCAGCAAAATGAAAGACGTCTCCAATGGGCTGCCTTGGTGCCCATCAGATTTTAGCGTGCCTCGGCAATCTGCAAACATTTAGCAAGCTGCTGAAATCCACTGGTGGCCAAAAGGCATTTCTGGCATTTGGGGCCTTCGTGTCAAGCCGTATTTGTTAACCCCAAACGTGATGATCCAAACAATACAGATGTAGCCAGCCCTTTCCAGGCCCGGTGGGAATTGCAGTGGATCCACAGTGGTTGTTGACATTCTCTGCAGGAGGTGACTTGTTACACCAGCAGCCTCAGGTACCCACCAAATAACTTGGTGGTGCCTATAGCTCCTCTATTTTTGGTGTCCACAGAGACACGCTTCATCCAGTCACGTCCCGCTGAGGCTCGTTCATGGTTTTCTTGCTCACAAAGGTCTATGAAACTGCTTCCTTCCTTCTTTTCTCTCTCTTTTATCTCACGTACCTTCTATAGTTCCATACTTGTCACGGTGCTCTTCTGGAGGACACCTGAGATAACCAAGTTCTGGAAGCAGGGAACCTCTACCGTGGGGACCCTTTATCCCATGGAGACCATAAAGTTGGTAGAAAGGAGCTGGCAAATCCAAACCACCGTTGCAGTGGGAACTCCTCACAGGCTGGTGGAGCACAAAAAGTGTCATTGACCTTCTGCCAGAGATGCCGACGAGCGTGAGCTTTGCTTACTGCCTTGCCCTTGCAGTCATCCGCATTCCATGAGTCTGTGATTCTGTGGTTCTATGATCTACCCGCCTGGTGGTACCTTCTGAAGAGCTACGCGGCGGTGACTTCTTTAAGGCCTGTCCTAAAGATCCTCCCTCCCCAATAGACGCTGCCTGCGTACAAATAGGCGCCTCCGCCGATGGATTTGCTGAAATTCTACTCGTGATAGAATCATGGAATCCCTTTTTTGGTTGGACAAGACCTTTACGATCATCAAGTCTGACCATTACGATCCACCAGATGGGCAGGCGGAGCCTGGCAGGCTGCGTGAGCACACGGCCAGGATTCGGCGCTGCCCTTGGCGTGGTGCTGGGCCACCTGAGACCCGGTGGTGGCTTCTCCTCGTCAGAACTTAAGGCACGGTCATGGACAGCTGGAAAAACATACTCTGCTGTTGCCTAAGCACCACCTGCATTGGAGCGAAGAGGCTTCACTCTCGTGCTCTTCAAAGGAAAAACAACACGGCTTGCCACGAATGTTTTCCCTTGGGCTGGGAGCCCCGAACCTCAGCCAGGCAGAGCCCTTTGGTTCAGATCTGCTCCGCACCGTGTGACACGTGGCCTTCTGCCGTTGTTGACTTTTTAAATCGAGAGTCGTTCCACCGAGTGCAGGTTTGTAGCCGCTGACACGAGCGTTACGTGGCAACGCCAAGTTATCTTTTCCCAAAAATGAGTGAAAACAAAGGACCCTCTTTCAGACACGTGTATTTTCCGTGAGTAACCGCCAGGAACTAGAACACAGGCGGCTTTGCTCCTAACCTAGATGTGTTGCCGTTCCCTTCTGCGATGGTATTTTTTTAACGCGTGGTGAAATCAGGGAAGAGGCAAGAACCCAGAACCACCCAGGGGGGGAACCATGGGCTGCAATACCACCGACCTTGGACTCACTGCCAGCTAAAGCAGCACCTGGTTTGTGAGGCCCCCCTCAGATTCCAGCTCCCCCCGTGCTTTACCTCCAAGACAGACAGAAATTGCGTGCCCAGGTTGGTTTCCCTGTTGAGGAGCCAGCAGCAAAGGGCAGGGGTGGAGGGCGCAGATCAGCTGTTGCTTAAACACGTTGGTACCTGTGAAAAAGCCAAGTGATTTCAGCGTGGGCTAAAAGACGCCGTTAATTAGATGCCAGGATTACCTTTGCAATGCCCGATATCCACAGAAGGTGGACAGGGCGTTCCTGTTGCAGTATCCACGTTTGTAGAGGCAAATAGATCTGAATATTTGACGTCCTGGGGCTGTGTGGAACCTGTCAGGGCTCCTTGTGGGGGGGGGATCTGAACTGGTTCCTACAGCATCCCTGGGGCAGGATGGTGGCCCAGGGCTGGGCTGGTGGAGGGTCCCAGGCGGGGCTGGCCAGGGCCATTCAGGTTGTGCCACGGCCAATCCCAACACAAACAATTCAGAAAGCTCCAGGTCATTTCGGTGAAGCAGTCAAATGAATCAAGTCTGGTTTTGCTTCTTTCTTCACCTAATTAGACATCGGGGAGATTTATGGTATAATTGAGCCGACTCAATGTAGGTGTAATTTGACATCTAATTAATCAATGTCCAGCTCCTTCACAGGTGCAGTACAAATACTCCCGAATGGTGGAGACATGTTTCTATGAACAAAAAAAAACCCAAACCCACCCAAAACCATAAAATCTGTTTATTTTCTGTTTCCTCCTACCAGTTCAGGATGAAAAGCCAGCTGGAGAACCATCCCTGCCCTAAAGCTCGAGAAGCAACATTGTAGGGTGGCCACATCCCACAGCTCGGCTGCCTTAAACCTCTGCAGGGAGCAGGGCCATCTGCAGCCAGAGCAAGTTGCTCAGAGCCCCCAACAACCTCCCCTGCAATGGGGACAGGGATGGGGCAGCCACCACCTCTCGGGGCAACCTGGGCCAGGCTCTCACCACCCTCAGCACCAACAATTTCTCCCTTCTCTCCACTCTCAATCTCCCTCTTGCAGTTCCACCCCATCCCCTCTTGTCCTGTCCCCACAGGCCCTGCTCCAAAGTCTGTCCCCATCTTTCTCAGCAGCCCCTTGAAGCCCTGCAAGGCCCCCAAAGGGTCTCTGCGGAGCCCCAGAGGGAAGGGTTTGTGTTTGTGCAGCTGGGCAAGTCAGGTGGTTGTCGGAAGCTGTAAAGGTGCCGCTACGACACGCAACGATCGGAGTGAAATTCTGGGCCCTATTAGAGTTAATGGGAGTTTTGCATTTGACCTCAGTGGGGCCAAGGATTTTACCCGAGGACTATTAGTCATCAGCATCAAGANCTGACTCCAGAAGGTACGATCCTGGGGTCCGGGCACAGGAATATCTGTTTGGGCAGCAAAAACTGACCAACGCAGCGTAGGTGTCAAGTGATCAGCAACAGCCCTTTGCAAAAACTTCTCGAGAAGGAATACAAGAATTTCTCAGGGGATAATAGAAAAAAATATATTTGAAATAAAGAGGCATTTCCTCGTGAGCAGCAGCAAAGTAGATTAAGCAGTTAAATATGTTAAGAAGATCTACGATTGTGTGTCAGTTCCCTGGCTAAACATCGTTAATCTTCGTATTTATCTTACAAACCTTTCACCGTGGAGCTACCTCCTTCCTCATGTTCCCCTGAGCTGTTGAAACTGCTGGGGTTAGGTGTAGGTTGGAGCTGAGGAACAATTTCTTGGGCACTGTCAAGGGTTGCCCAGGCGTGTCCCAGGCTGCCCAGGGCAGGGGTGGAGTCCCCCTGATCCCTGGAGGGGTTTCCAAGCCGTGGAGATGTGGTGCTGAGGGACACGGGGCAGTGGTGCCCTGGCAGGGCTGGGGGAACGGTTGGACTCGATGATCTTAAAGGTCTTTCCCAACCCAAGCGATTCTAGGGTCTATAAGAAGGGAGCCGTCCTGCACTTTGCACATCTCAGGCGGAGCAGCCGCCCCAGGCACTGCACGGCCGGCAAACGGGCGCTTGCAGGTCCCTGCTCCACCCCAGGCAGGGCACGAGTCAGTCCTTGCGATCAGACGGACGCCTCGATGACGGGAGTCCTCACAGGGGTAAGGGTCTGCACAGGAGAAACTCGCCTCAGGCTTAGGGAGATGCCAACAGCCGTACCCAAAATAAGCACGGGCAGAAAGAGGGTTGAGGACGGCACCGTTCTGCAGGGGGAAGGGGGCAGCGCTCTTCCCCCCGAGGCAGCTTGCCCCAGCAGCTCAGCACTAGCCACGCGGCTCACAGAGAGCCTGGTCCGTGTTTGCTCTGCACTTAGAAGTCCTCACAAGAGGCAAACCGTGGCTGCACCCCTGCGGCGTTGCGGGGCTGGGGGTCTCTGTGCTGGTGCTCTGCAGTTTGTTTTCGAAGAAGCGGTGCTAGCTGCCGATGCGTTTTTTTGGCAATCCTCTTGCCTCGCGCTACAGCACAAAATAATTCCTGCTGGAAAGGACCTCGGGAGGTCATCCAGGCCAACTCCCATTCACAGCAGGGCTTTGGTCCAGCAGATCCCCCGCGGATTGCACCGGCCGGTGCTCTAAGCAGCCGCAGACGGTTGCCGTCGCGGGCAGCTGGAAGCCAGCTCACCCCACCTCTGGCCACCCCACTCTGCTCCGACTTCGCCATCTCCTGCCCCGGGAGCAGGAGCGTCCCTCCCTCCTGTGTTGCGTTGGCCCGTGGATGGAGCCCGCGCTCCCGTCCTCTCCGCAGAAGTGCTGCGTGACGAGGCCGGTCTACGGCCCGCGAGGTGTGAGCCAGCTCTTCTGTGCCAAAACTGTCGGCTTGTTCCCCTTTGTCGTCGTATCCTCGGGCGGGTGGAGAAGCGATGCTGAAGTACCAGTTGTTCTTGAGTGTAACGTGAGGCCACACACTCGCCCAGACTCGGATTCCTGAGAGATACACGTGATGTGGCGCAGAAATCGCGGCAGGCATCAGCTCTTCCAGGAAAAAGGGGATTATTGTCCGTGCGTAAAAACGTACACGTAAGCTGGAGCCAATGTTCTGAAGAGTGATGTTTCCTCGAGGTGTTTCGCTGACCTGCGAAACTCGGGTTAGGTTTGGAAACCGCTCGCATTCAGAAGCGCTCAGGGCTGGGTTTTGGTCTGAGCTTGTAGCTCTGGGCTCAGGTTTAGCTCCAAAACCCTCCGTCTGTCCCCCCTCTCCAGTCCGGGCTGAGATTTGTCCCTCCGCCGAGCACTGGCTGAACAAGAGGATTCATCGGCAGAGGTGAACTCACCCCCCGCAGACAGACGATGACATCGCTCTGCCAACAGTTGTGCAAGACGGAGCAGATTGCTTCCCGGCAGAGAGGAGCAGACGCGTGGCAGGAGCCTGGAGCTGTGTCTCGTTCTCCAGCAGCATCGCCGTGCACGCTCATGTGCCCGGGGACCCTCCACCCCATCCGTGGGCAGCTCTTGCATGGTCCTCACAGAGCCTTGGGGTGGTTCCTTTGAGGGATGAGCAAACCTACCAGGAAAGTGCAGCCCAGCAGGAGCCACCAGCGTGCCCACTGTTATTTATCATGGGATGGTTTGGGTTGGAAGGACCTTAAGGACCATCCAGTTGCAACCCCCCTGCCATGGGCAGGGACACCAACCACTAGAGCAGGTTGCTCCGAGCCCTGTCCAGTCTCTCCTTGAACACTTCTAGGGATGGAGCATCCACAGCTTCCCTGGGCAACCTGGGCCAGGCTCTCACCACCCTCACTGCAAAGAATTCCCTCCTAATATCCAATCTAAATCTCCCCTCTTCCAGCTTCAGGCCATTGCCCCTCCTCCTATCACTACAAGCTCTTATAAAATTTAAATCTACGCTGTTTAGATACACGTTCTTTTTAAAATAAGCAATAAAAGCTATTTATACATCTGCTTGAGAAGAAAATTTGCAGTAACGAGAGGTTTTGGGGGGGTTTTGATTGATTTTTTTTAAAAAATCTCCCTGCTCTCATGGCAACTAGATTGCCGATTCCTGCGTTTCTCCTTCTCGAACAAGTTGCCAGCTGAATTTCCCTTTCATTGAATTCCAAGTTTTAATTTAAGGCAGGAGAAGTGTGGCGATGCTCCTTATTTCATGCCGTTATTTTTCTGGCGCGGAACGCGGCGGCTCTCTCTAACCCCACAGCTACGCAGCCCAGATCATTTCAGTCACGCTGAGCTTGGAAGGAAGGGACGCGAGCGCCGGGTGACGGCCAAAGCCTCGAGGCAGCAGGTGAAGCGGAGCCGCCTTTGCCCCGTACACCTGGAGATCACTTGGCGGTGAAGCGGCTGCTCAGCCCTGGTCTGCCCGTCCCCGCGCTCTGTCCCGTGGGTGACACACACACGGCTAAGCCGGAGCGTTGGCTCGATGCTGTAATTCAGAGGTGGCGGACTGAAACTTGGCACCGCCATTAAGAAACACAGACTATTGTGTTTGTAACAAGTGTTTGCAACGGCCAACTTACGGCAGCGTCGAACTCCAGCGCCGCGCCTGGCTTGGTGAGTCCGGGAGGCAGCGGAGGGTGTAACTGAAGACCGTAAATCCGCCAGTTCACACCTATGGATTAACTTCATCCCCAGGAGGCTCGACGGTGTGTCCTGTGGGTGAAGGAAGGATTTATCGGCCCAGGTATTGAAAAATTAAATGACTGAAACCTCCTTTCCTCGGCTGGAGATTTCCCATCATCAGGCTTTTCCTACCCTTGCACTGCTGCCTTCAAATCCAGCTTTGGCTCCACGGCTTCATTTCCAGCCAGAGGCAGCAGAGGCGGTGGCAGCTCCATCCGCAGACCTGCCTTATTTGCGGGGACATAACTCGTGACTGACTGGAGGCTTCTTCCGTGCTGCGCCATGTCCTCGAGGGCAGGCTGTCCGCGGCGAGTCTGCGTCGTACTCTGTGCGGAAGCAACCCTGGATAAACTGCCCCAACAGTAAATTATCCAAAACCTCCAGGAAATTATCCTGAAGAAAACCAACATTTTCGGTCTTCAGCATCAGGCTGGGATTTCACATAGAATCGTAGATTCATAGAACCGTTTCGGTTGGAAGAAACCTTCCAGGGAGCTGTGCAGAGCCAGAAGGTCTCCCCCGAGCCTCCTTTGCTCCAGGCTCAACACCCCCAGGTCCCTCAGCCGCTCCTCCCCAGACCTTGGCTTGGTTGACCCTCATCCCCTTGGCCTGGATGGATCGATCCAGCCTGGCCTGACCCCTCTGCGGAGCCTCCTGACCCTCCAACAGATGTAACCACGATACGAGACATAAACCGCGGTGGCCGCTGAGAGCAGGCTTGGCTCAGCAGCACCAGCTTTACTCAAGACACTTCAATCCAAATTTAGTTCCCAGGTTGTTCCTCTTGCTCCCCGTTCCACTTCTGAGGTGCCCTGGGCAGGTCCCCACTGTCACACGCACCCTGTCCCATCCCTGCTGCCCTCCCTTCCACAAAGCCAAGGCCAAAACTCACCCAGCAAACACGGCAAAGTTGACAAGAGAGTATTTCTGAAAGCAGATCCTATCGCCGTGCTGTGCAAGAGCTTCCGAAGCAGCCGCGAGCTCCCTCTGCTACTGCTGCACCTTACCCTTCATTTTTGTCCTGATTCCCACCCCCTTAACTCTCCCTTCTTGGCAACAACTTTTTGCAAAAGACACATTTTTCCATGTTAGAAAAATTCAAATTTTATTTCTACTCAGCTTTGGATGGTCTCCGAGTTCATTTCTTCACTTGCAGACCTCTCATTCATTTTTTTTTCTCCCCCCACCTCCCTTTTTGTCCCCCCCATTTTTTTCTCTTTGGGAGTGCCAAAGGAAGTCAAACAAACTGGGAATTTTCCAGGAGAAATTTTGAAAAGTTAAGGAAAAGAGAAGATCATTAAAATATAGAAAGGAAAATGCTTTTTTTTAAAAAAAAAAAAAAAAAGACATTCAGTTACGAAGGGGAGAAAAAGCAGGAAAAAGGGAAAATCAGAACAGTTAAATATTTTAAATTATTTTTCAGCAGTATTCAAGCTTTAAAATTGCTCCATTTCAAAGCTGAAGGCAGCAGCAAATTTGATTTTTTCTCCACAGACATATACACAACGAAAGAGCGAAGCTCACCGAGATTAAATAAGAAGGAAAATTATCTTTTCACAGACAGAAGGTGATGGAGGAAAGCAGAAGGTCCTTGGTGCTTNGGCTTGTGGAGTCTCCTTCTCTGGGGACGTTTCAAAGCCGCCTGGACGAGTTCCTGTGGGACTTGGTCTGGGTGATCCTGCTCCGGCAATGGGGGGATTGGACTGGAGGAGCTTTTGAGGTCCCTTCCAATCCCTGACATTCTGTGAATCATTCTGTGAATTGTCCAGGAGCTGAGGAGGCTTTTGGAGGTCCAAGAGGTGCACGGTATGGCAGTGGGATGCTCTGCGCCCACGTTTGGTTTGCTGGCGCGGCCACGGAGGTGCCGGCGGCGCTACAGGTAAGTGGTGGCCTCTCGGCTCTCCCTCTCTTTGGCCTGCGCGACGGCGACGTTGATGCACTGAAGCCACTCCTCGGCGTTCTTCTCGTCTTTGGCCTTGAAAACATAGGTCTTGCTGTCGGTGAAGATCTCGAAGGCCCGGGGCAGGCTGCGGTCCCTGCGCTTCTTTGCCACCACTTTAACGCTCTGCACCTTGCTGAGCTCAATGGGGCAGTCGTCGGGGTCGTCCTTCTGAAACACAGGGAAGGGAGACAGGACCAAGCGCGTAGGATCCTAGAATGGTTTGGGTGGCAAAGGACCTTTAAAGGTCATCCAGTCCAACCCCGCTGCAGTGGACAGGGACACCATCCCTTGTCTAGACTCAAGAACCGAAACTTCGCACCCCGTGAGCCAGACCCTTACGCTTCGACGGCTTTCTAGCAAAGAAAGATGTACTCCATTCATTACCACACAGCATCTGACCTCCGGTTGCTACAGAAAGTTGGTTGCACCCTGGGCTCATTTCTGTGGAAGGAGTTTACCACCATTTCCCAGGAGTTCAGGATGTGGCTCTTACTCAGATCCCTCCTATTCTGGTTTTCTCCTGCCTCCCCTTTGCCCGCTGACCGTGCAGTTGCTCACACAGAGCGAATATTGTCCACACGGTCGCTCAGACGAAGGGAAGGTTCGTGGTGGGACTCCAGGAGCAAGCAGGCACAGCCAGCTGGCCATCTCACAATGCCTCCTCTGTGTTAGGCTGATATTTTTAAGTGAGCAGCGTGTCAAGCCCAAACACCCACGCAGCACCCAGCCCTGCTCCCCCACGCCAGAGATGACGGGGCAGAGCTCTCGTGCTGGCTCAGTCCGGCCTTGAAGGCTGAAACAAGCACCAGATGCAGCTGGGCAGGAGCCTCTAGCACGGCTTTCACCAGCCCCAGCCTCTAGCCCTGCAGTTTCTTGTGCCTTTGGCATCTGCACCCGGCCAGCGAGGCGTGGGGCCGGTCTTCCCACTGGGTGCTGGAGGCGTGGACCTCCTGTGGGATCTGAAAAATCTCCCTCCTATTGTCCAAAACACTTTCTGGGACGCTTCAAATCTCCGACCCTGCTGAAATAGCTTAAAACTCAGAGCAAGAAGGACATGGACCTGGTGGAGCGGGGCCAGAGGAGGCCCCGGCAATGCTGGGAGGGCTGGACCCCCTCTGCTGGGAGGCCAGGCTGGGAGAGCTGGGGGGGGTCAGCCCGGAGAAGAGAAGGCTCCGCGCAGACCTTCTGGGGGCCTTGCAGGGCTTCAAGGGGCCTGGCAGAAAGATGGGGACAGCCTTTGGAGCAGGACCTGTGGGGACAGGACAAGGGGGGATGGGTTGGAACTGGCAGAGGGAGATTGAGAGTGGAGAGAAGGGAGAAATTAACAACCCTGAGGGTGGTGATGAATCAGGAAAAGCCACTAGAAAGTAAGGGAAAGGCTGTTCCCTGAGCCACTTGCTTTCCGGAGGATGGTGGTGTCCCACGAAAGGCACATGTCCTTCCTCAGCAGGACACTCGGCCGCATTTCTTAGGGGAAGGGACTCAGGAAGCTGTTTTTAGAAGCTGAAAAAGCTTTACTGGGTCTCTGTAAAAATAAAGATTTTTCACCAGAAATAACAGAGTCGGAAGATGCTGCTGGTTTGGGATTATCGAAGAGAGAGCTCTTAGCAGCAAAACTAAAGAGAGTGTTTCGCACAACGCTCGATAATTCTCATTGTGAAAATCTGAAGAAAACGAGTTTCTAGTGACTGAGAAGGAATAAATGATGAGGAGTGGATTCAATCACCTACTCTCCGCACCCTGGGACGCGCTTGTGCCTGAGTCCCATCGGTATACATTTCAAACAATTTCACAGGAATCTCAGCAAAGTTTCTCTGAATTTAGATGAGGGTAGAAGCAAAAGCAAAAAAAATCAAACCCCAGCCTGCATTCACTGGGGAGAAAAGCATGTTAGCATCCCCTTGCTTTAAACGCATGGGTGTTTCCAGCTCGAATAACACCAATTATGACACCCGACAGAAGCTTTGGCAACACCCGAGGTGCCGGGTGACGCCCTGGCAGAGGGGATGATGCTGAGGCGAGGGCACCAGTTAGCAGGGTATAAATGACCCAGTCGCAGGGCTGAGCCCTGGGCATTCGTTGGCTGAACAAGAGCCAGGCCAAACCTCAGAAATCTCACGCTCTTGATCCAGAGAGAAAATACAACACGAGCTGGTGAGCAACCCCTTGGCTGGAGTGAGCCGGGGGAGTACAGAGAGCAGGGGCAAAGCCGAGCGGTAAAAACCTCTGGGAAATGGTGCTGGGGAGGAGGGAGGGAGAGAAATCAAATCGATCCTTTTCTGACTTACAGATTTTCCTTTCCGGAAGAGCAGCTGGTTGCCAGCCAGGGTGAAGTAGCGCGTTTTCCACCGCTTGATAAACTTCCAGCGGACTTGCTTCTCTTTCAGCTTGCCTTCGATCAGAGGTTGCCCATCCTGATTTACAACTGGGGAGGCGAACAGGCAGCGAGGGGGTTATTTCTGTCCTCGAGGGGGTTAGTTCCGTCCTCGCTTCGCCCCAGCCCTAGGCCATGTTCTCGCTGCGAGGCAGAGAGGAGGTTTTTTTCCCCGCAGCCTAGCTGTGTCAGCTCCAGCACCACATTCCTCCCGGCCTCAAGTATTCAGCCGTGTCTCTTCAGAGAAACGTTTCAGCCCTTAGTCATGGTTTGCTGGGGAGGCTTAGCAGATGGAGCTGACAGCTTGGCCTCTGCTGTCCATCACTTCTTCCATTCCCTCAGCCATCACGTCCTCCTCCCCGCTATTACGCCTCCCCATTGTTCCTCAGCCCCGCAACAATAAGTTTTAATTTCATGCCATTAAAAGCAGGCGGCTGCGTTGCCTCTGAGGCTTTAATCCGCGCCAGAGTCCGGCACAGCTCTATTCCTGCTGTGCAGCGTTAAGGACAGCAATATTTTTGAGGCTCTCAGTCTCCGTTAACCGCAGCGACGTGCTTCAAGCAGCAGCAGTCCTACGGAGAAGGAATTCAGAGCCAGAAGTGGGATGTCCACATGGTGCTTGTCACCATCCCATTGGAACCGTTGCCAACCTCTCATAGGTAATTCCAGCCCAGAAAGGCGACTCTTTGCTAAGAAACAGGTGGGTGGGTCCCAAGACTTTGCCTCGCAGGCATTACCCTTCCCTTCCTCACCCTCCCAAGACACAACTCCTCCTGCCCATGGGAAAGGGACATGTTTATTATCAACCCTCCCTTAACCAGTCTTCAAGCCAGAACCTAGTCCTGCTTTTTGCAGAGATCACTAGTCCCCAGTACGCCTTCGTTATCTTTACTAGTTCTCTCTTCAGGGATATTCCCAAAGTCGTTTAACGTTCACAATCTGCTTTGTAAAGCAATAAACCTTCCAGCAAACCCAGGGTTACTTACATGCTGTGAGTCTCAGAGCACTGACCGGTTGGGAACGTGATATTTCCTACTGCTTCTGCAGTTCTAAAAGAACGCTTTTTATTTTGACACCTGGGCTGCAGAGGCCAGAGCAACTCGCAGCTCAGCCCCCAGGGACCCAGCGTCTGTCCTGCTCCCTCAGGTCTTTGCATCACGTTAGCCATCGAGGACATTGATGTTTTTTACCACCTTATGGCAAAATTCACTTCCAAACTCTTGGCGGGTCGTTGCCCAGCAGCACTGCCTCACCTGGACCCTCAACCAGCGCTTCTGCCACGTGAGCTCATTAACGCCGTCCCTACAGAGCCCGCTTGAAATCCAGGATGGGCGACTCTGCCCAAGACGAAGATGAGGAAGGAGGAGAGAGACACACACAAAAAAGTTTCCGTTCCCTCCAAGGACCCGCGTGACAGAGCGTTGCCCAAGAATAAGCTAAAATCTAATTAAAAATACATAGCATAGAGTTCAATAACTGTAACAACCATGATCAGCACAGACGCAGAGATACAGGCACGCTCAGCTACCTTCCCTCCAGCTCGGCCCCTCTCCAGTCCCTTCATCTTCTGTAGCGGTCTGAAAAGTGGCTTCACTTTGCCTTACAAAAATAACTTGTGTTTGTCACTATAGATTTTCTGTCAGTCGATCCCTTTAAAAATAAATCCCAAATAAAGTCTCTAGGAAAGGATTTTTTTTTTTTTTTTTTCCTCATGGCAGAATTATTTCTCTATTTAAAATCAATTCCAAGCGCTGCATGAGCACTGGGAAGCCTTGCGCTGCCATTTGCAGCACGCTTAGAAGGATGTGGCCACCTCTATCCCCAGCCCTGTGATCGCGGCGGTTCCCCATGATCCATATTCACTCGCACCTACCTCGGCTGGAAGGTAACGAGGTTCTGGGAGGTTTTGAGAGCTGGAAGAGCGTTCCCAAACCTTGCACACCAAAAGGAATTCTCCAGCGCAAGAAAAGCCCAGCAGCCGGGGGGATCACCCTGAGCTTTAAACCACGACCGCAGAGCAGCCTCGAGCCGTTGCCCTTCGCGTATAGATCGGACAATTGAAACGTTCTCCGATACCACGGCTGGGTTTCTTTCTCCTTTCTCTTCTATTTTCACACCGACAGGCAGGACACGATGGATCAGATAGACCCAAGAGCAGTCCAAGGCGTGAGTGGTCTGCGAGCAGATGGTTTTTGATGCGATGTTTGCCTTGGAGCCCTTCCCAGCATCTGTCGGCGGGTCAGTTATCCTCTGGTTGGTGTTGCTCGTACCTTAGCACCAAAGTTTATCCCATAACACTTTTTCTTGAAAGCTTTTCCTATCTTCTCTGTTTGAGCCTTTCAGAGCTGAAAACGCCGGAGGTTGGCACGATGCTGAGAACACAACGGGAGGGGGTTGGCCAAGCGCAGCCAGCGCAGGTAGCACCTGGGCTTTCAAAGGCTCTATAGCTTTGGGGGCATGCACCTCTCTTCCCGACCTCCTGCCCGGTAAAGGGGAACCAAACGATGCCAATAAAATACACCAGATTTCGAGGAAGAATGCATTCTTTTCCCCGGCGTTGTTTACCTTGGCAGGGAGGCAGGCTGGGGGCCTGCAGCCGCTACTAGTGCAATTTCCTCGAGGAAGACAATAAATATTTCTGTCTCCGTAGATAGGGAGGTTTTGGAAGGAGGCGGACTGAATGAAAAGGAAGGTGGCCAAGTTTCAGCACTGATGGGAAACTGCAGCTGGGATCGCCACGATAAAAACCGGTCGCTCTGCTCCTCGCAGCCGCTGCGCCCCCAGCTCGACGCGGCTCTTCCTGGGTGTTTTCACGGCAGCCCTGGTGTGTTACACCCTGCAACCCGGCACGGGGCAGCGTGAAGCACAGCCTTGCATTCTCCATGCACCTTTTGGGAGACCTTCTGGGGGCCTTGCAGGGCTTCAAGGGGCCTGGCAGAAAGATGGGGACAGACTTTGGAGCAGGGCCTGTGGGGACAGGACAAGGGGGGATGGGGTGGAACTGACAGAGGGAGATTGAGAGTGGAGAGAAGGGAGAAATTGTTGGTGCTGAGGGTGGGGAGAGCCTGGCCCAGGTTGCCCCGAGAGGTGGTGGCTGCCCCTTCCCTGTCCCCATTGCAGGGGAGGTTGTTGGGGGCTCTGAGCAACCTGCTCTAGTTGCCAATGGTCCTGCTCCCTGCAGGGGGGTTGGACTGGATGGCCTGGAGAGGTCCCTTCCAACCCAGAATATTCTGTGATTCTACGATGATTCTCTAATTTGTGTCCCTGCAGAATAACACAAGCTCACAGGGAGGCTGGTTTGGGGCTGAGCCGATATCACAACACATTCCTATGTGGGACAGAGCCTCGTTTAACAGCGTGTCCTTTAATAAGAGCTTTGCAATTGTGTTAAATATTGTCCTCTCAACTACCACAGACACATATTTCCATTCATTTTAGGGATTTCCTCAGCTGACACTCTTTTCTCCCCAGCGTTCCAGGGAAGCGTGGTTGGGGCGGAGGCTGCTTGCAAATAAATATTCAGTTTATGTGAAAATCCTGCAAACGGGACCAAGAAAATCCAAAGCTGAGGGGATTTAAAGGCACTTTTTTTTTTTTTTCCCCAAATAAATTTGTTTCTGAAAAAAGGCTGGGTCCATCAGACTTGAGATGAGCCTTGGCTTTTTCCGCTGAGCAGGACCATGGGGTCATTTCTGCCCAGGGCTGTGTGGATGTCCTATAAGAGGGGACACCACCTGCCAACAGCAGCTTCAGAAGGGGAACATACTGGGAACAGAAGGGCTGTTTATCTTCCTAAAGAGCTTTCTGAGGCTGTAGCAGCTATTACCTGGCATTTCTGCCAGACTTAATGAGAACATAATGATGTTCAGGGTAGTATCCCTGCCATTCCCACAATCTGCCATTCGCAGGTGCCCTCTCTCGGTGGAAGATGTTTTCTCACCATCAGAATATGCAGTTTGGCGGCAGGAAATTCCTGTCGTAGTAGCATGTGGGGGATAATAACAGGACACGGCTCCAGATTACCTCCCAAGAAGTGTCAGAACCGCTATGACAAACCCGACCCAGTGAGAGACAAAGCTGAGAATCTCACACCAGCAGCACCACGTAGCAAACTTTCCTCGAGTGTGGATGAAAGAGGAGAAAACTTCAATTAGAAAAAAAAAATAATGACAAAACTAGGTCAGGAAAAGGATTTTTACTCCTATAAGATAAGGCTAAAGAATTCCTAATGTGCACAGTGACAGGCAGAGCGTGATGACAGCTCTAGGAACATCTAGACATGGCAAAAGGAGGACTTGATATGAACCGACTGTTGCTCAGTGGTTGGGTCTTGTGTGTGGCTCCCGGTGCCACAGGAATAGCTTCGATAACAATTCTAGTGCAGTAGAAACATGCTTTAACCTGAACTATAAAGGTGTAAAGCACAAAAAGTGTGGGGAGAAAAAGGCACTGAGATGGTTGGTGGTCAGGAATGCAACATGAGAAAGGAAGTGAATGTGCAACTTTGGCCTAAAGTGGATTTTTATGGCCAAAATCTTTCAAACACAGGATTTACTAAAGAAATGTTGATCTCTCAAAGCAGCCGGTGGCTGGAAGCAATGCTAACAGAGCACTTCTCATCTGCATCCACAGAGAAGCCCATGGGGAATTCTGATGTCAGCTTCCAAAGTCGTCATAATGAATCTGATGCCAGTGTGTCTGAGGGTCTGATTAGAGGGAAAAGATCCATGAAAGATAAGAATGAAGCTCTTTTACAATATTTTTCTAAGTCCTTTTGCTTATTTTCGTTGCGGTTAACTTCACAGAATCACAGAATAATTCAGCTGGAAGGGAGCTCAAGGCGTCTCTCATCCAACCTCCCGCTTAAAGCAAGGTCACCTATGGGGTCAGACTAGGTTGCCCATGGATTTATCCATCCGAGACTTGAAAATCTCAACAACATCTCTAGGCAAGTTGTTCCAGCGCTTGATCGTCCTCGCGGTGGGAAAGATTTCCCTTGCAGGCAGGCTGAACCTCTCCTGTTCCAACTTCTGCCTGCCGTCTCTTGCCCTCCTACCACCAAAATGAGCCTGGCTCTGTCTTCTTGGTGACCTCCTTGTTGTTATGGGCAGCCTGCTACGAAGATCTCCTTCTGTCTGCACCAGCCCTTGTCCTTCAGCCCCTCCTCGCAGGGCAAGAGCTTCAGCCCTCAAACAGCTGAGCAACCTGCTCTAGTTGCAGATGTCCCCGCTCCCTGCAAGGGGGGTGGACTGGATGAGTTTGAAAGGTCCCTTGCAGCCCAAACCAGTCTGGGATTCTATGATTATCTTGATGGAGCCTGTCCCAGTCCTTACTGGGACTTTGCTCCGTCACTACTGTAGCCACCCAACGCCTGCTGCTTGCAGAGGAGGGGTGAGAGCAGGGAGCTCTGCTAGCAATTAAAAAAACCCCAACAAACAAACCAACCAACTCCCAGCCGGAGTGCGCACATTCCTTACACGCACATCAATTATTGGGAAATCGTGGCTAGTTTTGATTTCCTCACCTCGCACGGACAAGGACGAATTAAAAGACCTCAGAAAAGGGATTAAAAAACGATTTCAGACTGATCTTTCAGACGATTATTCGTATCGGGGGGAACTAATGTCGCGTGTTTTCAATTTGCCCACGTAAAGATCGAGATGTGACACCGTGAAGCCTACAAACAGATTTTCTGCATAGCAGGGAAGGGCGGGATGTGATGCAGCGTTTGGAGATCGGCGAGAAAACCCCCACGTTTAGCAGTGTGATTAAACTACCTGAGCAACAACCGAGGCGTGTCATGGGTTCCCCTTCTCTTGACTTCTAAAAACCGGGTTTAGACATCTTCAGAAAGATATGCAAAAGTAATCCAGATCAAAGAGAGAACATTTCTTTGATACAAGCGTTACTGGACTAGATTCTTTGACTATTGTTTTAGAGGAGGTGAAATGAGGTGGCCACATCATCTCTGGGTTTAGGTCGCTCTGAGTGGTGGTGTGCTGCCATGGACCACGAGATCTTTAGCTTGCAAAAAGGAGTTACAGGATCCAAAACGTTGTATATACTGTATATTTTTCTCCTGCAGAACACACAATAAAGCTAAAAAATTATCCCAACTCAAAATGGAAAATGATTTACTCTAATATCCATAGCTTCTAAAACCACCTCAGCAGAGAGACACTAACCCCCAAATCAATTTAGCCCTGAATAGTGCCTGCTGGTGTATGTGTCCTTTGGAATGATTTTCTCATAATTGCATCTTGCTTTCTTTGCAGAACTACAATGCAGCAAAGCTTTAAGTAGCTTGGGTGCTGAATAAAAAGTAAAAAAACCCCAAAAACCTCAAACCCTCCAGATTCTTCCAGGATGAACTTAAGACCGATAAAACCCAAAGCACTAAATCTTGCGTGTGACGAAACACAGAATCATCCACAAAAATTCAGTCCGATCATGAGTGATCTCAACGATAATAAACTCCTCTTAACTTGAAAGAGCGGCGTGTGTGGGTGGCAAGCAGACGAAGATAAAGCGATTAACCCAGGGGAATACGGATCCGCTCGCTCTCGTTAATCATCGCATTGGGTTTTGTTGAAAACCTGGAAAGGACACATTACTGGGTGCCACTTCTGATGATTTTCAAGCAAGCATTAGAGCTGGGCTATTCCAGTCCACCAGATAATCACCACTGCTAGCGAAAGATAAATGCATTCAGAAGTTAATATGGTGCAGGCTATTCCAAGCCAATTGCTTTGCTTTTCTCTTTTTTTTTTTTTTTTTTTTTTACAGAACAATTCATAAAACCCCCTCAGTTTTTCCCGACTCATCGCCCATGGGCACAACGACTCTTCTGCAGCCCACGGGGATTACTGCAATTCCTTTGTAAGCTTCCAGAACCGGCACCGCACCACAATTCCCTCTCCGCCGATCAAGAGGTTTTACTGATTTTTGTTTTGTGTAAGAGCTCACGAAGCCAACTGTCAGCGCAGGAGGCTGTGTTGAAATGAGGCTCTGAAAGGCCAATTTTCCCTAACGAGAAGCACACACTGAATTTACCAGAATTTCAGCTGCCTCGTGGCTCTGCTCAAACACTCGTCGTTTAGAAAAGATAACTCATGTAACCTGGTTTTCCTGGCTCCGAGACCAGCTGCGCGGTCAGGGCACAGGCATGTCTTTGAGCAGATGAGTAGGGTTTGGGGGAATGCTCTTCCTGGGCAGCAGGAAAAGCCAACTCGGGATGATTTAACAGCACCTCTGGAGGAGAAATGCTTTGCAATCCAAAGAATGCATGAGAAGTACTCAAACTTTCTCTGGGTTAATTGCCACTTCGGGTCCATCCACCACGTTGCTTAAGCCTGCCTGCCTCTTTCCTCACAACCTCCGCCTCCAAGGGTCGTCCGGCTCCACAGATCCTCCCAGCTACATCCAAAAAAAACCCCATCATGGATCTGGTATCCAAAGGCAGGATCGAGGCTTTAAGGCACAAAGCTTTCCTAAGTCTGGAGGATAAATGGCATCTTGCAACACGGCATCCAAAAAATGCAACGAAACCCAACGCTAACAAGAAGCAAAAGACAATAATAGAAGAAGAATTTGCCTCTGAATTCCTTGTTTCAGAGGAATCCGGTTGCTAACCAGCAGAAATTACTCTCTTCTCTTTCAGAAGTGTTTGAGATTTCAAAGGGCCTGTCCCACCGTGGAATGAAAAGATGTTTTACAGCCTTTACATTTCTTAACAATTCAAGGAGGCCTTGGAATCCTCTTTCTTGTGTCAGACCTTATAAACCCAAGAAGACCCCGGCGTGTCTCCCCCTCTGGTGCTGCCACAGCTCTACGTCGCCAACGCTCAGGGGGATTTGTCAGTCACCTGCAGATTTTTATTCCATCAATCACTATCATCTTCCATGTTCCTTTCCTACACCTGAGCTTTCATACGACGCATTCAATACTTTATATTCTTGGTCTTTTAAAAGCTTTTAGAGCTGAGAAGCAAAATTTCCTTTTCTTACAAAATTTCCTCTAGATTGAGACAAAGAGAGAAATCGCTCATAGAAAGGGCAGTCACAGTCCAAAAA
>WEIS01059275.1:6837-19996 GCA_013389965.1 Todus mexicanus
AGGTTGGTGGCGGAGGGGTCCCCCCCTCCCCTTCCCCGGAGGGCAGCCCCCCCATCTGATGCTGGGTGTGGACGCCCTCCCTGCTCTTCCCCCCCTCCCTGCTCTTCCCACCCTCCTTGGCTCTGTCTTTGCAGGAGCTGCCGTCGCCGTCCCCACCGCCCTTCTCCCCTCCTGGCCTTGCACCCGGAGCCAGCCTGGCCCCCAGTCCCTCTCCAGAACCGCCGCTGGGAGGTGAGTGCTGGGGCAGGGTTGGGAGCTGGGGAAGGGGCTGTCTGAGGAACGGGGGGCATTTGGAGACCTGAGCTGAGCATCTGAGCCCTTCCAGGTTGCAGGCAGGATGGCACAGGCAGCGGGCAGAGCTCTCCGGACCTGGCAGCCACCCGCCTGCGGCCGGTAAGACCCATCACAGCCAAGCTGTGCCCCCACCATCCCCCAAAACCTGCCCCCAGTTCTCCCATAATGGGTTAGGGAGACCTGTGTGGTTGGGGGGGCGGGTCTGGAGGGGCGCAAGCAGCCTGGGTGTGCTGGCACCACTTCTTTTTCCACAGCTCCGTGCGCCCCCACCACCGCCTGGCCGAGCCCCCGAGCCTGACCCTGAGCTGCACTTCAGCTGACCTCCCGGGCCCCCGAACCTGGCCTTTCTCCCCAAAAAGCTTCTCCTGAACGAGCCACCACAGCTGCTGTCTCAGCAGCACGGGCTGGTCTGCCCCTGCCCCGAGCTGGTCTCTCCGGGGGCCGCATCCTGCCCAGCATCACTTGTATCCCTCTGGAGCACACAGAGTCCTGCCAGCCCCTGGCCCGGGGGGCTCAGTGCCACAGCCGTGCCCCATCTCACCCAGTGCCTGCCCCGCATCACCCGTGTACCCCCAGCACAGCCCCGGATCCCTGAGGGGTGCTCAGCCCTGGGGCTCTGCCAGCACCCCCTGCCCCAGGCATCTCCCCGCAGGCAGGAGTGGGCAAGGGGGGCTGTGCCCCAATAAACCCAGTTGACTCCGCTGAGGGGTTCAGCAGCTTTAATGGTTTTAGCTTGTCTATGTACAGTGCGGTTACACACCAAAGCTCGCCGCGGGCACCGGGGCTGCCCACGGGTCTGGCCGGGGTGCAATCCTGCCCCTAGGGCTGGGGTTCTGGCCCCTTCTGTGCTGGGCTGGGGCTGGAAAGCTCCTCTCTCCGCCAGCATCTCCCAGGGAGCTGCTGGGTCCCTCGCCGGTGCAGGATTTGTGCCTGTGACCGCTCTGCGTGGCAGGGGTGCCCGGGGAGGGGGCTGTGCTCTGCAGTGAACGTGCCGGGTGGGTGGGAGGGTTGCTGCCCTCCTCGAGACGTTGCCTCCATCCCTCCCCCTCGCTGCATCGTTCCCCCAGCGCTGAGGGGGCCGGGTGGGCAGCGGGCACTGGGTTCTGTCCTGCCCCTGCCAGGCCCGAGGGTCCCCCCTCCACAGGGGAGGTTGAAGGGGGGGTTGTCTCTGGGACGGGTGCGGTAGGTGGGAGTCGGGTACCTATTGCCAATGGGATGAGGTCTGGCGCCGCGGTCGTTGGTGACGGCGGCGTGTCGCGTCGCTCTGGCCATGCCAAGCGCGTAGCTGCCCACCCGGGGCCCGCTGCCCCGCGGGTCCCCCTGCGGCAGAGCCCTCAGCCCGGCAGGAGGGCCGCATGTCATCTGTCCACGCTCTGGCCGGGAGCAGAGAGGAGCTGCGGGGAGAGAGACAGGATTGGGCTCATCCCCCATGGCTACGGCTCATCCCCACTAGCCGCAGCCGGGCTGGCCTAGCACCGTGTTTGCTGCAGCTGCCCACCAGTGGCACGTGGGCAAGAGAAGGTGCCCGTGCAGGACCCGGTGCATTGAGAGCCAAGCCTTTTGGAGAAGGTGTTTGCCTTTTCTCCATCTCCAGGATGTGACCCACCAGGGCAGGGACACCACCAGCGCCTTCCCACCCCGCCCAGGCCACCGCCCCAAGGCTTGGGGACAAGGACTCACATCATACAGTTGCTCCTTGATCCTGCGGCACGGCGCTGGGTTCCTGTGGGATGGAGGAGGGATGTGGATGTCAGTGCTCCTGTGGGAGCGGGGGGCTGGGGCTCCATTAACCACAGCAGTGACCCCTGGGCCAGTGGACAGACCCTCGCTGAGGCTCCCTGAGCTGACTGCATCCTGAGCAGGTCAACCAGTGACCTGCATTTTCCCTGCAGTTTAGTTACCATGAGGGTGGGAACTGTCCCGGAGACTCAAAGGATACAACCCCTAGAATATTGTGGTTTGGGCCCCTCGCTCCCAGCAGGANCTCTACGTGTCCCAGCCACTAGAGAACAAATGGAAAATGCAATCAGAACCAGTAAGCAGAAACAGGGTGGGCAGGACAGGGCAGGTCCCGCGCCGCAGTCAGCCCAACGCAAGCCTCAGCTCGCCTGTCCCTGCTGCACAGCTCACGGCACCGCGCTTGTGCCAGATGATCTTGTCAGAGGCAGAACTTGGGCTGCTGTGCCACAGACCTTCAAACCCCCCAGCCCAGGGGACCACATAGGGACAAAGAAGAGGAGGAACCCACCTGCTGCCCCATGGCCTCCTCTCCGGGCTGTCTTCTGCTGCCGTCATCTTTTCCCAGCTCCTCAACCTTTTCGTGCAGACTCAGGCTCCCGTGAATATCCGACACTTCATCTGCTGAGCCCAGTCCGGTCTCCTCCAGGTAAATGCTGGCTCCTTCCTGCACCAGCTCTCCCGGGATGCTGGGACTTGACCCTCCCAGCACCCGCTGGCTGAGGAGCTTTCTCTGGCAGCTCGTGCTCCCGGGAGCACGGCCAGAATCGTGCAGCGAGCCTGCAGTGCCGGACCCCTTGGCCGACCGTCGGCTGTCACGAGCGTTGGAGCTGGCTGGTGTGTTCAGGGCTGGGGTGCTGGGGTGGCTCTGCTGCTCATCTTTGCCACTCTGGGCACCTTTCTGGACGGTTCCATTCTGCAGGCCACCAGTGGGGACAGTCCCGTTGCGAGCTCGCTCCCGCTGGAGCCGGTCGCTGCTGTGCTCCAGCTCCTCCGTGCTTGGCTCCCGGCTGCCGTCGGGCAGGGGGATGTCCGGCTGCTCGTGGAAAGTGGGCTTCTTCCCGATGTGCGTGACACGAAACCTGAAATGGGAGCAGGACAGATTAAAATCCCTTCCCTCCTCTCCCCAAGCTGTGGTTCCAGCTTGCCCACATCTCCAGCCATGGATGGCGTCTCTGTCATCAACTGATGCTGGTCTCCAACCTTTCAGACCCACTCAACACCCCCATCCCCCACCCTAGCCATTCCTCCGCTGACTTAACCCCATTTTTTCCCTTCATTTTTTGGAAAAACAAATAGGAAGAGAAGGATGAACAGGGCAGTCCAGATGTTGGCTGGTGTAGACCCTGCCAGCCTGTCCTCCCTGCAGCAAGACGGGTCGTGGCTCTTGGAAAAGCTCCGAGGTGCAACCTGGGTGAGCAGGAACATGTACAGAAGATCGGGTGTTGCTGCAGAAGGTGAAGTGCAAACTGGCTGAGCCTGGTGAAGAAGGGATGGCTGTGTGGAGCTGCATGGATGTTGCACCCAGTGACTGACTGGGGAGCAAGGGGCAGAGTTTCTGGCATGCAGCGCACCCCAAGGGAGGGCAGGGACAGGGTTTTGGCAGAGGAAGCTACATTTGGGCATGGGGATCAAAGGTAGGAGGAGCTGTTTGGCTAAAATCTGCCAGAACGTACCCCTTGAAGTGATGGATGGTACCTAGGTGGCTCACCAAGTTTCCACCATGAACCAGGTAACAGCTCAGTGCTCCAGGTTAGGCAGGAGAAGAGCTGCAAAAGCTGGTCTGACACCCTCAAAGGGTGCCTTTATGAGCTGAGCTGATGCAATATTGCATGCGGGGAGAAGAGAGCAGTTAGGGATCTACCGTAAGAATGGGATTTGTGAGAGGTAAAGCCTAAACGTCTGAGTTGTGAACGAGCTGGTTGTGCCTAACGCTGTGACTCCTCTTCATAAGCAACACAAGCTACCACTGGACCAGCAGATGGGAAAGCTCTTCCATGGTGAGCTGGTGTCCACCAGCCAAAGAACGCTGAGCCCGCTACAGAGACTTCATGTAGCCCATGACTCACCCAGCAGCTGCTCTCCATGAGCTTGAGTCACAGATGGAGAAGCTGCAGACGGCCCTGGCTCTGCTGACGTTCAGCTTCAAGTCAGCAGCAGGGCAAAAAATAGGTTTGGCAACAAGGGGGTTGAAAGAACAAGACCCAAAGGTCAAGGACATGGTGGAACAGCCATTCTGAAGGAAGCAGCTAAGAAATGTCTGAGAGATAAGAACAGATGCCAGATAAGATGCCAAAGATGAAGACCACTGCCAGACTGAGGACCAGGTGGCAGTCTCGGGATGGTAAAGACCTGTCAAAAATGCTGCTCAGGATTAGAAGGGTCAAGAACAGAAATGCTCCAGCTCTGGACGAGGTACCCCCAGGACTGCTCAGGTCAGGCGGAGCAGCAGCAAATGTGACCTTACAGGTCTATCCAGATCTTTGGAGACAAGGCACCAGCGCTGCAATTTGGAAAGACCAAAGAACATTCCAGCCCCGAAGAACATTCCAGCTGTGTCCAAGACAAAACTGATAGAAGCAAAAAATAAGAGCCCAAGGATTGCAACAGAAGAGGTGGGTTAAGGCAACTTTTGTGTGTAGGATCAGTCATGAATCAAAGCCCTTTGTGCAATCAAGATGTTAGTAGTAAATAAGATGCAGCAAGAGCAGTCCCCAAAACATCATCCAGGATTTGAGAAAGCAAAGGGATCAGCTTGGAAACGAGAACCAGAATTTAGAGGTCCAAAAAAAGGTGTGAGGCCCCTTAGCAGCTGGAGGTCATACCGAGGAGATTCAGGAAGTGGAAATTTTTCAAAGACAGCCTCAGAGAAATGTAGTGACCACCCTGTGGAGGAGGTTGATGTGCCACAGGGTATTAATAAGGCTGAAGAGAGAAAACCAACATTTGAGGGAAAGCGCTTTTAGGAAAGGAGCCCGTCTTCTCTGGCACTCGGAGGTGAGTGAGAGGAGACTGAGAAGAGCCTGGACGAAGGACACAGAGGAGCGGATGGAGCTGGGCACCAGCCAAGGAATCAGATTAGCCATGAGTATGTAACCATGCGGAGATCTGGCTTTACCAAGCACCGCCACCAAGGGCAGCTGACAGCAACAGGCAAAGCAGAAACCAGAAGCTATCAGTCTCCAGAAGGTGTGATCTTAGCTGGAGTTCAGCATGGGGAGGTCTGGTGTGTCTCTCCCCTCTACTAGTTCTCTATAAAGCTCCTAATTCACCTCCCTGCTGTGCCAGTGGAAAAAAACCACACACCCTGATGCCCAGTCTGGCTCGACATCACCATGAAAGGACTCTCTCTGGACCACAACATGCAGCTTCATCAAGGCTTAGGCCCCGAATGAAGACCTCCTGCAGAACCTGAGCCCAGCAGAGCTTTGGGTCTCACCGAGGTGGCCATTCAGGGACCAGCAGTTGCTGGTCACCTTGCCCTGGTCGCTACCACAGTAGGGAGCTGAGCCCTAGAAGACTTTCTGAAGGTCTTGTGCATGTTAAACCCTTCTGCTGGGCAAGACCGCAGATTGTACTAAAGGTTCCTGACCACACGGAGACCACAGGAAGCTCAGGATGTCCCTTGAGGTGAGACCAGGTGGGTGCCAGAATGGTATTTGTGGGAAGTATCAGGTGCACGCCCCTATTCTTATACTCCTGCTGTGTCATCTAATTATAGTCAGCACTGGAGGTGACGACCTGGAGGAGCAGAGCCACTCCTTCATTCTGATGGCGGTGGCTGCCCTTGCACCTGGGACCTGCTGTCACCTCCTCCCCCTCCTAATGAGGTCCCTAAAACCTGAGGTCATCAGCCCCGTTGGGCAGCAAGAGCCCTGCTCACACATCACTGGGAGAACAGGCTGGGAAAGGACGAGGATTTGGGGCTCTGCCCAGTACTGAGTCAGCAGGACAACCTTGAGTCACCTTCGTGGAGAAGGAGGGAAGTACATCACGGCCTGCCCCATAACACAGGCTTTTCTCAAACCATTTTTTCTCAAACCATTTCCAGGTTTGAGAGGCACCTGGGTCCTCAGGGCTCCCAGCTACAGAGCTACAACTGGGGCATCTAAACGGGGAAGAGCAAGAGGGTGCCTGGCGTGGGGCAGGTGGGGAAGGGGAAAGGAACAGGGGAATTGAGAAGACTCGCCGTGATGCTTGCTCCCCTGGAGCAGCTGGGCCAAGCCTGGCAAGGCTCAGCTGAGTACCTGCCCACTGAGAAGACGGTGGTCTCTCCAGGATGCATCCTGCCTTTGCCCTCCTTGGAGCGTCCCTGTCGATGCAGTGGATGCCTCTTCCTCTTGCTGCAGTGGATGCAGGGGGCCTGCGTGGAGCCCAGGTGCACCGTGTGGTGATGGGGCGGGCCCCCGTCCTGGCTGTTACGGTGGGGACAAAGGCTGCAACAGGAGAAGGACATTATGGGTCATGGTCTCTGGAGGAGACTTGGTGCAGCCTGGATGCAGCAAGCCCTGAGAAGCAACAGCTCTGGAGGGGACCTCCTATGAGGCCAGGAGTGAGGAAGAGCTATTCCCCTTGGCAGTGGGATGAGGCCCTCATCGTAACCCTTGGGGGAGCAGCACCTCTGGTTGGGAAGATGCTTTATAACAAGCTGGGAAGGAGCTGGCTGCAAAATCTCCAAACCAAAGTGATACCCAAAGGCCGCTTCTCCCTTACTCTGCAGGAACCACCAGCTGCTAGAGGCTTCCCTCACCTGGGCACTGGAACTGGGATGTCCCCTTCGTTGTCTCCCAGCATCTCTTTGAGGGCCTCCGCATTTGCTGAAGAGAGAAGAAAAAGGGAATGTGTCGGCTAAGGAGGTCAGCACATCTCCAGGACAGCCCTGGGAAATGCTCACCTTCGTTTTGGATGATGCATCTCACAATCTTCTCCACAGTGTCCTCGTTCAGCTCCTCTTCTTCATCTGAAAAGAGAAAGCGTGGCAATGAGGGCTGGGATTCGGACACTCAGCTCACCTGCCCCTCCTCAGGAGCAGCCACGTCAACAGAGAGGTTGGAGAAGCCCCATGTGCCCCATCACACTGGGAAGACCCTGAGGAACATGAGGCCCCTCACCCTGGAAAAGAAATGGCTGAAACAGCAGCTGCATGTGCAGGGAGATGGGGATTGTGTAGCTCCTTCAGAACTGGGGAGCATCTCGAGAAATGAGTGGGAAGCTGTTTTGAAGGAGGAGGTTCCTCATGGGGACAGGCCAGCCCTGGAGCTCCTGGGTGCAGGATGCTGCAGGGGCTAAAAGTCTCCAACAGGACAAGTTCACAGAGAAGAAACCTGCTGGGGCCTGTTAAATACGGAAGAACCATCTCCGATGGAGAAAGCCCTGGAGCTACACACTGTTAGAAGCTTAAAAGAGCGTGCTGGAGAAACTTGGCTCGGTGACTACTCCGTTGTGGTCTCCATCCCCAGCATGCACCACAACCTGCTTCTGGCCACTGCTGGAGGCAGGAGGCTTGGCTGGCTGGACCTTCAGCGTGGTCTGCAGCGTTAGATGTTCCCGTGAGCGGGTCAGAGGTGTGGGCTGGTAAGCAGCTGCCTCAAAGAGCATGGTCAGGGACTGCGGCTTCACTTCTGAAAGCCCACAGAGATGTTTCCCTGGGCTGTGACAACTCCAGCAGGGAAACCTGATCCTGGAAGGTTCAAGCACTGTCTCCATATCATGTGCAGCCGTGTCACTGAAGCCAGAGGAGCATATCCAAGGCCACCTGGAAAATCTTGCTGCATCCGTGGGGGGGCCACATTTCTCTCCCATGCCCAAGAAGTGGCAGTAGGAGGTGCTGACCCTCTCAAGCGCTGATGGTGACGCAGAGGAGCCAGAGGAGTTATATAGGACCGACTGGCCCTTTTCAGGTAAGGAAGCAGCTGGAGGAACATGTCTTCTCCACTTCAGCAGAACCTCATGAAGCCACCAAAGGACAGAGCTTGCTTGAACTGAGCTCTGCTGAGCCTCCTGACACCAAAGGGGCAGAGGGGACAGCTCGTGCCCTGGCTGGAGGACTCTTCCCTAGTAGGTGACATGGGTTATAATTCAGGTGCTGAGGATTCAGCAGGTCCTGGCTGTTCATCGGAATTATCTTTTGGTGATAACACCACTTTTGGGAAGGGCCAGATGCTTGTTCCCACCTCCCTGGCACCACCAGCCTGCGGCGCCAGCAGGTCAGAGGGCTCTCCAGGTCACACGCTCCCAATCCCTGGGGAACATCACGCTGCTCTCGCCACCCCATCCCTTTTTCCCAACCCAGCATCACGTGACAGGTAACCCTCCCACCCCCAGCCTGCATCCCAGAAGCATGTTTAAGGAGCATTGGTCCACGTTGGGCCAAAGGCGGCACCTGAGACCCCACTGAGCCCCCATCGCCCCAGCACTCACTGGCCTGGAGCTCCGCCAGCACGTCTTTGTTATCTGGGTCGAGCTCGTCCCGGAAAGTCCGGCACCGGTAGCCCTTCTTCTTCAGGACATGGCAGATCAGGAAACCCACCAGCCCCATGATGAAGAAGACAAGGACAAGAAGGAAGACCATAGACAGGCTGTGCTGGGAGTCTGCCTCCCCATCGTTGGTGCTGTTCTGGTCTGACATGCGGATCTAGGAGAAGGGAGAAGGCGGCTCAGAGACCCAGGTGCTCACCCCCTGCCAGGCTCCCTGTCCCCAACCTCCTCCTCCTCTTCCTCCCACCCACCTTAGGCTCGACCCAGCTGCTGTCTTGGGGTGGGCTGCCAACGGCTCATCTCTCGCCCTGTGGCAGGGAGCCCTGTGGCTGAGAGAACAAGCTGGAGGCAGCTCTGCTGGTCTCCCAAGGACACCACTGCCCCGCACACAACCCGGCAAGAGGCATCCCAAGGGCAGCGGTGGCAGCAGCATCCCCGCAGGCTCGCTGGGCCCTGGGCTGCAGTTCTCCCCCATCCCTTGCAGGCGGCTTCCCAAGGGCACCGGTGCCCCGGCCTCCCCTGGGTTCTGCGGCATCACCCCTCTCGCCCTTGCGGGAGGCTGAGCATCCTCCCCACGCTGCGCTGAGCCGAGCTGCTCCCCCCGGCATCCCTCGCTACTCACATCCAAGGGCCTCCGCCGGCAAAGGCAGAGGCAGAGACATGCAGGGAGCCGCGGTAGCCGGGCTGGTGAAGGGCCGAGCCGGCCGGCAGCTCCCGCATCGTCCGCCCGCAGAAGCGAGCGAGCTCCCTCCGCCCCGGCTCCCCTGGGCTTTCCCAGCTCCCATCCCAGGGATGCTCAGAGCTCGGCCATCCGCTCGCCGGCTCCGCTTCCCGCTTGCCCCCTCGTCCCTGCGGCTGCAGTGGTACCTGGGCCTGCGGTTCTCCGCAGCGTTCTCCTCTTCACCTTCACCTGCCTCCTAGCAACCCCGCATCCCCGCGGCTGGGGACCGCGGCGAGCATCCTCCGGCCCCCCGGCTCCCGGTTGCCTTCCTTCCTCGGGAAGGAGCCAAGCTGCTTGTGGCCGCGGCGGCAGCTTGCCGCTATCTGCCCGCGAGATGCAGCCGCCTATCCCAACCCCGGAAAGAAAAAAAATTCCCCTCCGAAGCGTTTTCAGCGGATGAAGGTGCAGAGAGAAGCTGAGGGAAATGCCGGCAGCTGCAGCGGGGAGCGAGCGAGAGCGCGGCTCACAGAAGCCGGTGTTGGCAAGCTGCTGCCCTCCCCGGGGCCAATGACCTCGCCCGCACACAAGCCGGCTCTGATTTCCCCTGGCACCCTCCTTGCTGAAGCTCTTGGCGATTTTTCAAGCGCCGAGCCGTGGCGATGGGAGGCAGGGTGGTGGAAGCGGGGCTCAGCAAGACCAGGACTGGTCCCACATCAGTGTGTGCTGAGGAGAGGGGTGCAAACACCCGCACCGTGATCACAGCACTGAAAAGACGGTGGGAAAGAAGCCCTGGGAGCCCCCGCAGTCCAGCACCCTGCCCAGATGTTTCTCCCTCTTCCCTAGAAAATGGGTGGATAATCTGTTTAAAATCTCCAGCCATGGCAGTCCCACGACTTCCTTCCATCTCCACGTTATCCTCACTCTGGGAGGCTTCACCCAGCTCTCCTTTGCTACTATAAATTGGGTTTCCTCCTCTCCATCCCTCTTCCTCCTCTCCGTCCCTATTGCTCCTCTCCATCCCTCTTCCTCCTTTCCATCTCTCATCCACCGGCCAGGCCCTGAGAAGTACAGGCAGCCTTTGAAATCCCTCCCACCCCATCACTACGGGATTGTCTCTCTATATAAATATTCATCTCTAGGAGTTTTCTCACCACTCTCTGTGTTGCCGTCAGGCAACCTGCAGCCCCTCCAGACTTTCAAGTATGTGATGCTGAACATTCCTCTGCCCCTCTGCAAGTGACCAAGAGTCACCTCCCAGCAGTCCAAGAGCCTCACCCATCCCTGTGAGTTCAGGTCACCGCATAATAGGTGCCACCCATCTGTCTGTTGTCCTGGTAGGGAGACAGGCCCTAAGATCATAGAATCATAGAATTGTTTTGGTTGGAAAAGCCCTTTCAAGATTATCAAGTCCAACCATTCCCCCAGCACTGCCAGGGCACCACTACCCCATGTCCCTCAGCACCACATCTCCATGGCTTGGAAACCCCTCCAGGGACCGTGAGGATTCGCCTCTGCCCTGGGCAGCCTGGGACAGGCCTCGGGAACCCTTGTGGGGAAGAAGTTGTTCAAAATGTCTGATACGAACCTTCATTGGCACAACCTGAGGCTGTTTCCCTTTGTCCCATCTCTAAGATGGACCAACTACGGCAAGAAAAGACCACAAGCAGCCACACTAATTCCTCCTGCCATACATTGCTGGGGCGACAGGAGAGAAGAGGTCTCCTGGTGCTGGACCAACAAGCAGCAACATCTTGCAAGTGTCTGCTGATCAAGACACTAAAAGGCAGTTTACTCCCTGCCCTTGTCTCTTTGAAGCCGGGCACCCCACAGGGCCAGGTTTCTGCAGAGCCTCAGGGGACACAATTGTGGTGAGTTTATTCCCATTCTCCTCGTGCCCACGCACGTTGTCCTGCACAATACTTGGCTCTTTCTCCTCCCTGCTGCTCCCGCCCACCCAAGGCATTGCTGCACCCTGCCCCCCTTCCAGCCCTCAGCCGTGCCGGCTGGAACGAGCCCTCCCCGCTCTGAGGGAAGGTTCCCACTTTCCCACAGCCTCTGGTGTTGAGGCGTATCCACAACCCAAGGGCGAGGAGCGCGGGGTGGAACAGCAGCCCAACCAGTGACAAATCCTGGTCTCCATGGGGTGAACTGGGATGAGGAGGGGATTCCACTACCATCAAGCTGCTCCCGCTCAGCATCCTCTGTCCCCTTCTGACCCCGTCCCAGCTCCTGTCCTCAGCCTATGTGACCTCAGCAGGCAGGGTGGGACACGATGGCCATCCAGCCACAGCTCTGGGGCTGCTTGCTCGCTGCGTTCAGCACCAGCTCACCCTACCCTTCCACTCCAGGCCACCTACTCAGGGCTCTGGGACAAGTACAGGTGTGAATCCTGAAGGGATCTTGGAGGCTTTGATCCCTCTCGTGGGCATTGCCTGGAAACCCTTCAATTTTAAGCCACTGGGTAGAGGTGGCTGGGGAAGGAGGGGACAGAGCAACCGAGGAGAGGGTGAAGGGACAGCACCATTCTTCATCACCCTGTCCTGTGGGCATCTCTGCTCCCAGCATATTGCCACGTTACCTCTCGTCTTCTCTCTTCCCACGCATCCTCCGCAGCCATTACAACAGACGTCACCCTGCAAACAAAGCGAGTGCACCCGCTCAGGAGATCATCTGCCCTGGCCCCGTCGGCTGTCCACGTGGCAGCTAAATGGGCCAGGTCACCCAGCTCTGACAATCCCACTGGTGGGCTCCTCCTGAGATCTCCACGATGATGCTCAGCCCAGAAATTGCCGCCATCTCCGCAAAAATGCTCCATCCCATCGCATCAAACATCCCTCTGGATTGTAAGCCCGTGTGTAAGTTTTCGGAACATCCTCAGCAAGCTAACGGCCTTCAAACCACAGCATGTTCTTCGCTCTCGGAGCACAAAGAGCATCTAAAAATATCCCTCTCCAACATTTTCTTTGCACCACTCCAAGACCTGTGAAGATGCACGGAGCAGTGTCCGGCTTCCAGAGAGTGAGTCCAGACAGCAAAGCGATCCACGCTGGAGGCAGGGATGTGCTTCTCCCCTCCTTTTCCCCCAGCCGGGTGGCTTGGCCATGCCGCTCGGGTGGTTTGGTGGCCCCAGCCGGACACTTATCTGGTGGCAACACCTTGCGGAGCGGCGACAGGGCGAGCGTCATGCTGAGTGAGCTGTCCCCGGTGAGACGTCAGCGGGCACCACACGCTCGCTGCGACACCCTCGTTCAGCACGTTTAAAGTCTATTTATTTCAACTGGTGGATGCTGGGCACGTAGCTCTGGGTGTCTCTGAGCACGGCTGTGCCTTGTGAGGTCACGGTCAGAGGGTTCCAACGTCCCCCGGAGCATCCTAAAGTGAAACACTCGAGGAGTGACACAGAAGGAGCATTATCTCACAAACCCATGGTTCAGTCGCACCTCAGCGAAGTTTTCTCACCTGGTTGTACCCAAGCGTGGCACCCAAAATCCCATCCCGTCCCACCAGCCCCATCCCACATACCCCGGGCTGTGCTGGCGTGGAGCTCCCCTTGCTGCACACCAAGGGGGTTCTGGTTCAGGTTACTGGGGGAAGCTGTAGGGCTGACTGGGGGGCATGAGGGGTTAACTGGGAGCAGCCGGGAGTTACTGGGGGCGGCTGGATGTTACTGGGGGAAGCTGTAGGGCTGACTGGGGGGCATGAGGGGTTAACTGGGAGCAGCCGGGAGTTACTGGGGGCGGCTGGATGTTACTGGGGGAAGCTGTAGGGCTGACTGGGGGGCATGAGGGGTTAACTGGGAGCAGCCGGGAGTTACTGGGGGCGGCTGGATGTTACTGGGGGAAGCTGTAGGGCTGACTGGGGGGCATGAGGGGTTAACTGGGAGCAGCCGGGAGTTACTGGGGGCGGCTGGATGTTACTGGGGGAAGCTGTAGGGGCGACTGGGGGAGCAGCCGGGACCTCCTGGGGCCAGCTCTAGGCGTACAGACGGGC
>WEIS01059276.1:0-11362 GCA_013389965.1 Todus mexicanus
TTCTGTGATTCTGTGATTTAGTCTGTTATTCTTGATGGGGTTAAGCTATGGGATGAGTACAGAGAAATGTTGATACGCCAAGACTTAAATAATGTCCAGTAGTATAAATGCTGTTAGCTAGCATTCTTACAGAAATTTTAGATATACTTTCACTGGACTGAGACAGTGACTGCAGCTTTTGTATATGTACCCAAACTAGCTTTAGGATACGTATTGGCCTAAGTACAAGGGGAATGGGTTCATGTTGAAAAAAAACCAACACAAAAACTCTCAAAAACAAAAGTCCTGAAAGCACCCCCATGCTGAGTTTGATGTTTCTTCCTGTTGAATTTGTTGCTTTCTACAATGTAAGCTATTCACATGCAGCTTCAATACCTAGATATTAAAGGAATACCTTTCTTGTTGCATATGGCTTTCTCCTTCCAATAAATACTTCAGTACTAGATCTAAATTTTGTACCTAAATTCCTATGATGTTTTATTCTTGACTATCTTTCTCTTTTGCTTATGAAAATTACAGAGAATATGAAATTGTGTTGCAAGTTAAGTAGAATAGTCTTGGGAGTTTAAATAACAAAGGAAAAAGTAACAGGAACAAAAGATGTTATCAGTGGTGTAGGAGTGTTCAGAATGGATATTTCTGTCTAACAAATCAAAAGTAGTGCGTAACTACTATTGGTGTCCAGCAACAGGACATGGAATAATGGGTATAAGCTTGAACATAGGAAGTTCCATCTCAACATGAAGAGGAACTTCTTCACTGTGAGAGTAACAGAGCACTGGAACAGGCTGCCCCGAGAGGTTGTGGAGTCTCCTTCTCTGGAAACTTCCAAAACTCACCTGGATGTATTCCTGTGTGGCCTGCCCTAGGTCATCCTGCTTCGGCAGGGGAGTTGGACTAGATGATCTCTTGAGGTCCCATCTAACCCCTAACATTCTATGATTCTATGATTCTATGTCCCATGGGCATCAACTTCCAAAATACCAGAAAATTCACAATGATTACTCTTGGTAAAGTGTACCTGGAATGAGGAAACAGAAATGTTCTTATTTCAACAATTTCTCAATGAAGGAGTTAGTGGAATGCTGTTGTTTCTTTTTATTTACTTTGAGTCAAATAGAGAACTGGCTGACAAGCTGCATCCAGAGGGTGGTAGCAAATATCTCCTTTTCAAACTGGCAATCTGTTGCATGTGGGGCTCCCCAGGGATTGATCTTGGGCCCAATGCTGTCTAATATCTTCATAAGATATCGATATAATGGGATCAAGTGTAACCAGATAAAGTTTGCCCATGATATCAGACTGAGTGGGGAAGCGGACACTTTGGAAGGAGAGAGACCTTGCAGGAAGGTCTGGACAGGCTGGAGAAGTGGGCTAACAAGAACTTTATAAAGTTCAACAAGGAGAAATGTAAGATTTTGTGCCTCGGAAAACATAATCCAAGAATGTAGCAGACAGGGATCTACCTGCCTGGGGAGCAGCTCTGGGGGTCCTGGTGGACAACAAGCTCAACAGTGTACTCCTGCGGCAAAGCAACCCAACAGGGTGCTGGGTTGCACCAGCAAGGACATCACCAGCAGAGATGAAGTTATTACCCTATCCTCCGCAGCATTTCTCAGGCCATACCTGGAATACTCTGTACATTTTTGGTCCCAGCTATACAAAAAAGAGGTAAAACAGGTTATGAGTAACCAGGCAGGAGATTTTACTAAATTATAATCTAGTGGGAAGCATTTTCAAGACCAGCCACATCAGCAAGATTTCAGCATACTAATCTATATGCAGTGAAGCCTCTATATAAAAAGCTTATGTGTTCATAACTTATGATTAAACATATCATTATGTGCATAAATCTTTCTGTACTAAGACTTCACAGCAGAAAATTATGTATAAATTCAGTAGCATTTTTGAGACTTTGTTTTGTACAGATGCTTCAGATAATGAAATTTTATGCAAATTTTCATCTTTATTTTAAATTTTCATAAGGAAGTGACTGCAAATAGGAATTATTACATCTCTTGTTGAGCTTGTTGGTCATGGGAAAGCACTAAGGTCTCTATAACAGAAGGTCTTAAAATTCTTCTGGCAGAAATTCTCATTTCTGCAAACAGTAGCTAGAGTGGGATGAGCAAAAAACGTATAGATTATGTTCTGTAGTCCCTGTGGTCCAACATTGTCATGGGAATAGCTCATTAGCTGATAGAGAAATGAAAACAAAAAGAATCAGGAAAAGATAAGAAAGAGTCAGGTATTTCTGCATTTGATTTCTCCCTTCCTCTGCACTCAATATAATATTATATGCTCATATTTTTTCTCAATTTTGGCAGGGAGTTTTAAATACCACTGTGTCCTCCTCCCAGTCTTCCCACCCTGCACAGATCAGTAGGATTTTTTTCAACTGCTTTTCTTTTTATTGAAGGTTGAGATCTGAAGTTCACATTTCTCCTCATGGTAGAATTTCATTCTCTCATTTTTTCCTTTTTTTTCCTTCTTCTATTAACCACATACTTCTAATGCAATCCTCATAAACTTAACTATTTATAGATAGAATTAGTCCATGCTTTATGGTTTCTGCTTATGAATTCCTCGGTAAATTAATTTTTTTAATTCTTCAAATGAACTAGAACTGTGTGTGTACAAATCTGGTCCCTAGAATACATAAATAATGCATGAAGAGTAGTTGGTACTGTCTATATTTAGTCCAACAGAAAGTGTGGAAATGAAATGCAAATCAGTTTGATTAGAAGGCTGCCTGTCAGATCAGAAGATGGTTTAAAGTGGGTCCAAGATAATTTCTCAGAATCTAATGTTATTTAAGTTGTTGTTGTTAAATATTTATAGGCAGTGTAACACTGAAAATATCCTCAAAATATTATAGGATGCACCTACACTTCCACAGGCTCTTGTGAACTAATCACTTTCCTTCTTCCACCTGACTGAAGAAATGTGTCAAGTACAGGGTTTTGCAGCATTTCAGCCTAACAAGGATGGTCTGCAGTGGTGTGAGTTAAGCCCCTGCACGCACAAGAGAGTAGAAGAGGGTTTGTTCCCTTCCTGCTTCCCCTATAGTCCTGTGTAAACACAGTTTAGCTCCTAGTACAAAATATCATCCTTTTCTAAGATAAAGATGGTAAAAATACAAGTTCTTGCAACTTAAATACTTCAAGATCAACTTTTCCCACCTTTTATTCTAGAATAGAGGAAAAGCCCAGAGTATTTGTAATTCATGGTCCTTTCTATGCTTTACATTCATTTTGGTACAGCAGCCCTTTGCTATTAGCTTTATTATCACAATAAGCACTAGATATGTAAGAAGAAATTGAACAACTAAAGGATGAACTGAAAGAAATTCCAAAAGAAATCGTTTTTCAAGACTATAAAGAGTGTGCAATATCCTATCCATGCATTCCTTCAGCTCCTTCGCAGATATTCACAGTAAATGAAGTAGTCAAATGGGTAACATCTCTCTAAAGGATGTTGAGGGGTTTTTTTAAAGATAGTGAGTTAATGAAAATGCATTTTATTAGTTGGCCAAAGGAAACACTCCAAAAATTATGACTAGTAAGTAGCATTATTATGGCTGAAAGAAAAAAACAGGGATTCTTTGTAGAATTGCATTCACATGAAAGAGGGGATGCCATGTCTTTTAAACTACTCTTTTTTTTTTTTCTTTTTCTTAACCACTTTAATGAAGTTTTTTGTTCCTGTTTTTGAAGGAGGAGAAGAAAAATGATAGCTTTGTTCACTCCTTAAGCATTACACAGATCTTAACATAGAAAGCACTTCTAACTGATGTGATTTACTCTCTAACATTCAGAAAAGTTTTCTCCATCGGCATTATTCATGAATTAATGTAGGCTTTAAAATACTCATTGAAAAGTCATTATGTACTATATAAAGAAAGAGAGTAGATGACATACAAAGATATGACACTACCCTTTGAATTGCCCCTTGAAATATCGAAATGTTCAAAAGCCACAAAATTATCATGTCATTTTAAAATACTGAATTAAGAAAAAGAGGAATATTAAAGTATGAAAATTGACATTCCTGTTATCCAAACACACATAACCTCATCCTTCTGAATGTATGTGCTTAGGAAGGTATCTTAAGTACTTGACAATCTATCAAACAGAGACATTCGTGGCTTGGCCCTGTATAATAAATTGTTGTTTCTTCTCTTAATAAAGTAATAATATAAAGCATTAATTACATATCAGATCTTGGATTAGCTTTAGAATAATAATCTGTGAGGCAAGTGCCTGTAGATTTATGTATATTAAACTAAATCTACTGCAACAATATTAAAAGCCTGATGGAAGTTGAAAGATTAATACTATTTGGCTGGATAGAATAGTTGGTCATGAAGTCTGAGATCACAGGACTACATGTGATAGGAATTGTTTTTTCAAGCTGCCTGGTTTACAGACAACACCCACTGGATCAAGTTTTGTGCATCTATACTTGTATTTGTGTGTGCATGTGGATTTGCATTTATGTGACTGGTGTGACCACAATGAGATGTAAATTGTTTTTTGATAAGTTTTATGATTGTGAGGATGTTTTTTACCTGCAACATTATATTTCTTCTCAGGAATAACTAACTTTCCTTAAAATATACCCCGTGCAATATGTGTTCCCTGTGGTCTCTTTAGGTTCTCCATACAGAGACAAGATCACTATAGCAATTCTTCAGCTGCAAGAGGAGGGCAAGCTCCACATGATGAAAGAGAAATGGTGGAGAGGCAATGGCTGCCCAGAGGAGGAAAGCAAAGAGGCCAGTGCTTTGGGAGTTCAAAATATTGGAGGAATTTTCATCGTGCTGGCAGCAGGATTGGTGCTCTCTGTCTTTGTGGCAGTGGGGGAATTTTTGTACAAATCAAAAAAAAATGCCCAGTTGGAAAAGGTAAATATTGTACCTTTTTTGTTGTTTTTGTTTGGTTGTTTTGTTGTGTTGCTTTTTTGTTTGTTTGTTTATATATTTATGGTCTATTTAAATAACACTTTAAGCATTTGGTAACAAAATGTAGGTGATGCACATTGATTGTTCATTGCACAGTACAATACTTATATAACAAAGGATCACAGGAAAGTACCCAAAGTTCTACACTTACAGTTTTTAATTTGTCTTCAATGTGTTTAATTGTAGCCAGATTTCAGGACAAGTGACTATTTCTCCTCTTATTCAAGCCTGAAAAAAGACAGCTTTTTACTCCTGGAAGTTCACTGCAGTTAATTTTATGGATGAAGAAGAAATCTGAAACTGTAATGGGAAATTAATCTTCTACAGATAATTCTGATTTTCAAAAGAGAAACTGTCTGTAGCTCAAAGTCAAAATCTAAAAACTTCTCTATAGAAATGTACTTTACAGAAGTTTATACTTGCAAAGTTGTCCTGATAGCATCTTGAAAAGATTACATCAGCAAGATTTTTTTTTGGTGGGTTTACTACTGATATGATGTCCTATAATTTCAAATTGACTCAGTTTTGAGAATTCTAATGTTCATTTGTCTGTACGTACAATTTATGCAACCACAATACTGTAATTGTGCCAACACTAGTAGTATCGTCTGAAATTGTTAGTCAGAATTATAATTTTTGCATAATAAATATTTTTTATATATATACCTATATTTAGACCTAAAGTTAAACTGTAATTTTAAAAATAAACTTTCATTGCTATGAAAAGTTCTGAATTTTAAGAATTGAGAGAAAATGATGGACTTTACTAGTTTGTTGGGGTATTTTTGGTCTCCTTTTGAGGAGCTTGTGACCTAAGGTAATTTCTGTATTTCTATTTAGAAATTTTATTTCATAAAATCAATAGTAAATCCAGCAGCTTTATTTATATTGGCATTTTTCCAGATGCTATTGGCGAGATTTTGTAACTTGGATTATTACTCAGAAAATTTGCAATTTGTTTTGAGGCAAACTTTTGGTATGCAAGTGTCCTGTTACAAATATATTATTAAAGAATTTTTTTCTAATGCACACAAAAGCAGTGTGAGGTTACAAGGTTCTAAACACAGTTTGTACATGGATACATTTCATTAAATTGTTAAAGGACCATTTAGATCATCTTTTTTATGATACTACAGGCTGATTTCGTTCTGTTAACATACTACTGGAATGTTATGTTTCTGAAATGAATTTGTGAGGAAAAAGATACCAGTTACTTACCAATTACTTAACTCATGTAAGTCTTAATATTTTTTATCCACTCCTAACGTGGATATTGATTTGATATGGACATCAGTATAACTTGGTTTAGCTTTTCTGGATTTTTGACAAGCACTCAGAAAAATAGGATTGTTTTGAAAATAATCGTGTTATGAGTTCAGTAGTTTGCAGGGTGTGATTGAATATCTTATGTCACAATAACAGCATGTTCAAATTTGTGTGAGGAAGTAAGCAGGAACTTCTTAGTTATGGACTTGTTCATCTAAGGCCTGTTCTCCTCTCCTCTCCTCTCCTCTCCTCTCCTCTCCTCTCCTCTCCTCNTTCCCTTTCCCTTTCCCTTTCCCCTTGCCCTTCCCCTTCCTCTTCCTCTTCCCCTTCCCCTTCCCCTTCCCCTTCCTCTCCCTTCCTTTATTTCCATTTGTTAATGATCAATAGAGGTAGAATTGACAGGAGGTACATGACCTTTTAACAGTGTTCATATCAGAAAGGTCACATCATCAAGTGTTGAGATACTTTGAAAAGTTAGGAGTGAATCTGAAACAGCAGAACGAGTCAGGTCTCTCTCCTCTCTTTTCTCCTTGCTGCTAAGCTCTTCTCTTCCCTCCCCTTCCCACTACACTTGACATTGTCAAGAGACCACTAAATTTTCAGAACTTTACTTATGGAATGAAATTAACAGGAAAATTATGCCAGCATCCTTACACATGGCCTACCCCAGCATCTCCTTAAGCACTCTTCTCCCAGCACTCATAGACCTCCAGAACATTGCCTTCCATCTTCTCCAAATGCTACCTTGACTATCCCACAGGGAGAGAATAGGCACCTATTTTTGGTAGCATTTATAGTTTCATCCCTTTAGAATAAGAGTATCATTCTGGCATTTGTATAATGCTTGCCAAAATTTGGAAATAGGGAAGATCAAAGGTCAAATTAACAACCATGAAAATAAAGCAGCTGAACACATGGAATATCCTGGGATATAAATGGGCATAATTACATGTATGTCTTCTTTTAATGGATGCAAAATATACAGCTGAACTTCCAGTAGGGAGACAATGTAGATTTAAAGTGTATCATCTAGATATGGTTTTTTGATATTTTTGATGTCACCCTCCTTCTGGAGTGCACATCTATACAGAGTCATTGTCTGGTATGAACCTAGTTGGGGAAGAGGAATATTGAAAGGAATTGAGCTCAGAAAGGCAGCAGAAAAAATTGTGTTATTTGTCTCCGAAGATGGCACAAAATTAACTGTTTGACTGCTGTCCAAAATAATTTTTTTACAAAAAATTCAAACACCTTCTTGAAAATGCACAAACCATGTCTTGGTTCTGATAATGTAAGGATAACAGGAATAGAAGTTTCTTATCTTAGCTGGCTCAAAAATTCATGCAGCTTTACTAAGCTGCAGACACTTTAGGTTATAGAAATATTTGATCTTAAACCTGCGAGAAGATAAACATGGTTTTGCTACATTGAAAATAACCAAATATACAGTCTATCTCGAGCACAATTTGCGTAAAGCAATAGCCTCGAGCGTGTTTGGAGTTAGATAGTCTCCTAGTACTACCTAGTAGATAATGTCACTGGGTTTTTTTTACAGATTAGATATGCGGAATGACAAGCATTGTTCTTGTCTATAGCATGCCTATGAATTTTGTCATTCCCATTAAACTGTGGAAAGGTATAGGAGGAGATGCCCAGGCCAGAGGCTGTCCTGCATTCTTGCAGAGTAACCACAAGATGGTGCCTTCTAATTTCTCAGAGGGAAATTTAATTGTTACATTTTAATAGAATTTATGTCACAATGCTCACCTATTTTTAAATTGCTATCTTTCTGAAAAATGCTAAAGACCTGTATTCTTTCCAGTTTTTGTTGTTTTTTTTAAATATACAAACATCTAATTATGTCATCTGCTTGGAAACATACTATCAAAAAGACCTTTTTCATCTAGTCAATCTTGACAACAAATGGTCAATCATTTGCATTTTGTAATTGTTGTTGAATGACCTGCTCCCTGATTTTAACAGGCATTCAGAACGCAGAGAGTAAGCAATGTTAGAAACAGAAGCCATTTGAAACAATTACTTTGTCCTTTCAGTTTTTTCTTTTTATTATGTACTTCAAATGTTATGGATTTATGTTCATTTAATACATCTAGTTTTGTATATCTCATATTATTATTATAAGGGCCAGGGAAAACATTAACCTTGAAGACCATTAATATTTAACATAATACATTGATGATTCTCAGTTTGGGAATTTATCGACCTTTCCTTCATTTTGTTTTGGGTTTTGTGTGGGTTTTTTGTTTTGTCTTGGTTTTTTTTTTAACAAAAGGCTTCTCTGAGATTGTCTTAATTTGGATACGACCTTTACATACTGATTAGATATTGCCATGTGTCAGCTGAGTGATAGAAACTAGGTGTGCACTGCTGAAAACTTAAAGATGAAATTAACAGTATTGCTGAAGCCAATGTCATAGAATAGAACCATAGAATAATTAAGGCTGGAAAAGACCTCTTAGATCATTGAGTCCAGCCTATGACCTACCACCACCACTCAGCTAAAAGAATATATAGAATATGTCAAGAATATATAGAACATTTCTTGTCACCCTTGTAAGTGGTAGTCCTTGTACCTATACTGATCATGGTTTCTTTGGAGAAAGTGGTATTGGCTTAAGAAGTTTTCTTGAAACCTAGTTTTATTAATGTAGTGAAGCCACATCATTCCCAAGAGGCAAGGAAGGGACCAAGGGTGTTAGAGTGAAAAAGCTGTGGTGCTGCAAACTATACACAGTTGACACCATATCCTCATTGTGCTTCTCTCAAATACGGTTTAACTGTTCTTGATTTGTTTACATGAAGTTAGTGTAAATACTCACAGGAGTTTATTTGCCAACATCATTCTACAGTCTGTTTGCACTAGGATACATTTAATTATGTCTTAGCATGCTTCCTTTGACAAAGAAGCACTTTGGTCACTTTGAGGTGAGCAAAGTGTATATATGTAACTTTCACTATATATAATAGTCTTACAGTAAGAAGTTAATCAGCACTGAAATACTGTGGATGCTTCATCAGCAGGATATGTAGAAAGTCAGTATTTCCATCTTTGTTTCAATTGTTATATTAACAACAGTGCAAAACCAAAGAACTACAATAATTTCATGTGAAAAAATGAGAAGATTTTTATGATCCCTTCTTATTTTATCAGAATGTTTTATGTTTGAGGTTTTTTCTAAATGTTACTAGATTTGTTTTCATTACAGTATTTTTCATAACTTTTTTAAAATGTGTAGTTATGTCAGTGCTCTTTGAGTTCAGAAAATATTCCTAGTAGTTTAATATCAAAAGCCTTTGATATTTGGGATAGTAACTTATAGTAGTTTTGGAACAATCCCAAAGTAAATTCCAGCCTAGTGATTTCTTTTTTTTTCTTTCCAAGTGGAGACAAGTTCAAAAGATTTTAAAGTTGAAAACGCTGTTCCTCAGGCTACAATAAAAAAAAATAATAATGTGGGCATTCTTGGTAAATCAAAGTAAAAGCTTTGGGATTTATATTCCAAGAAACTTTTATACAACACACAGTCAGTGATGTAGTCTGTATTGTTGTGCCACATTTTGTAATGTAGTAATCTCAGAATCTTCAATATTGATTGGGAAAATCAACAGCAGCTGTGACAACCCATAAAAGGAAATGTTTTTCCAACTTTAGCACATTGTATTCTGTAGATATACAGTTGGAAAGCTGGGTACTTCTATCATGCTCTACTCCTTTGAGCACTGTATGTGGACGTATAGACTTGTGTGGCGAATTTGCTTGTGTGTAAGTGTACAGGTCATTGAAGATGAGATGTCATAAATAAATACCCTCTTGGAAGCCACCTAAGTACATATTAGAGAATATTTTCTAATGGAAAGAAAAACAAGACTCAACAAAAACCCCAAGAAAAATATCAAATCCACAAAACCCCCACCTTTCACAGAATAAAATAAAATAAAATATACATATATGGAATGGAAAAAAATTGAAAAAGTGGAAAAAAGCAATTTGACTGTGGCATTTTAAAAATAATTTGAAAACAATAAAACATTAAAACCAAGATCTCTTTTTTGATTTTTGATTATGGTTTAACCAATATCTATTCAGTAATGAACCTTGTTTCTGAAGTATTTTTAGTATATTATTTGTATCATTCTTGAAACAAAGAACAGAAAGATTACAAATGTATGTAAAGCTGATCATTGTACAAGTACAAATGTAAGAGTATGATTTCAGAAAGCTCACTATTGTTCTATAGATACTCAGTCAAAGATCAAGGCTCAATTTACACGTCTGAGTTACAGAATATTTTACATTTGACGAGAATATAAATCTGTCTAAAATTTTTTTGGAACTCCCTGTTTTATAGCAAATATACTTCATTTTCACTCATCAGTAGAATGAAGAAACATTCATATTATGTAATTATTGACTCATCTGAAAATACATGTCAGATTTTAGAACATTCATGTCATTCTAATGATTTTTCATTGCCCTCTAAATATTACTTTAACAAGTAAAGTATACAAATATTTTAATATCTAAACATTAATCTGTGCATTTTGAATTAATCCGATAAGTGTAGTAGTAAACACAGTTTAGTTCATCTAATTTAGATTACTTTGTCTTTTGTATAAGCCAGCAAAGTAACAACAAACACTTCCCAGATGCTCTTCAGTTTGAGAAACTATCCTAGACTGCTAGATTAAACCATGTAGTTATAGAGAAACTGATGCTAATATGACTATAATAATATTTCTAAACCAATAGAAACCGTTGGCATTAAATTAATACTAATAGTCTCTCTCTGTTCAATATGATTTGAGGCCATGCCAAATTTTATATTAAATTTATACTCTCACACTGAACTATAAAACTAGTATAAATTTTTACAGTAAATAATGTTCAGTGGACTTCACCTCAACATACTTTTAAATAAGCTGTTTAGACACAGCTTAACTCAGGTAAGAAAGGTTATACAGATTTTCTAATATGTCTCTGTAAACTGGGCCATTTCTTTTCAAACTAAACTATATGGTGTTACACACACTATTTTAGTCTTAAGAGATTCATACTCCAAAGGCTTAACTATGTATCATCATCACTTCTTTTCTTCATGCCTGAAGATCAAC
>WEIS01059282.1:8602-23506 GCA_013389965.1 Todus mexicanus
TTAAGAATCACCACTTTCTGCCATTTGAAACTCCATTTGGCATTGTCCTAAACTGGAACACGAAAGGTCATGTTTTTGTAACCTCCCTCAAAGAGTGGGAGCTCAGAGCATTCTTGGCTCAAATGTTTCTCGTGGGGAATCCAGCACAGGAACCTGCTCGGAAGAGCAGCTGTGATGCCAGTTTCAGAGGCTCCACGCTCTTTACTGCACTTGTGGGATGAACTCCTGAGGAGCACCTACCCCTCAGCAAGTCACAAGGCAGAGTTAATCTCCTGTGTTATAGCCAGAGAGCTGGCACAGAGCCACCGCTGCAAACGCAAATGACTACCAACATATCATCAACGTTTCCCAGAGGAAAAGTCTCCTCCTGATCACCTCGACGGACAACTGAATTCCCCTGCTCCCCCAAATGACACTGGTTTGGATTGAAAGAGACCTTTCAAGCTCATCCAGTCCAACCCCCCCTTCAGGGAGCAGGGCCATCTGCAACTAGAGCAGGTTGCTCAGAGCCCCCAACAACCTCCCCTGCAATGGGGCCAGGGATGGGGCAGCCACCACCTCTTGGGGCAACCTGTTTAGTGTTGGATTTTTCTTTTTTGAAAAGAAGAAGCACTGCCTTTTGCTGAAACCCCGTATTTCTCTCAGGAAATAGTGAGGGTAACCTCCCAGCCAGCTCAGCTTCAGCAATCTTCTGCACAGCATCTCACCAGGAGATCCAAGCTTTCCGTTCATGAGATGTCTTCCCAGCCCGGTACACTACACCGTGTTGTCTTATCAGCATTGGAGCTTCAACTGAGAGAAAGCACAAGAAGCCCATTACACAAGCACAGAGGGATTTCGCTACAGCCAAGGAAGGTTTGTGACATGAAAGGTGCATAGAATCACAGAATCAGAGAATAATTAAGGCTGGAAAAGACCTCTGAGATCATCGAGTCCAGCCTATGACCTACCACCACCACATCAGCTAACCCCTGCCACTAAGTGTGGCATCCAGTCTGGCCTTAAACACCTCCAGGGACGGTGACTCCACCACCTCCCTGGGCAGCCCATTCCAGTGTTTTATCTCCCTTTCTGTGAGGAAGAGCTTCCCAACATCCAACCTCAACCTCCCCTGGCAGAGCTTCAGGCTGTGCCCTCTCATAAGTTTCTCAGAATTTGTGCTAAAACTTGTTAACAAGGAAACCCAAACCAGAGTTTTGTTGCTTATTCAGTCTGGTCACAAGAGGCCAGATGTTTTCAGGCTGCTGGATGGAGAGTTCAACAGCAAGTGCAGCTCGTGTCAGCTCTGAGCCTGCAATGAGGCTGAAAGGACACGAGTGCTGTGTACAAGGGCATCTGATTTTTCTAACGAGGTGACAACTCGAACTCAAATACTTGCCACGCTTACGAGCACATCTTTCGGAAGGATGGAAGACAAAGGGAGAAGCTACAGTGTTTATTCAGATAGCACAGATGGACCGTTTAATTAATTAATAGATTAGCAGACTTGTAAGAAAGCTCTAATTCAAAGGCTGTTTATACAAGAGCAGTTCAGGAAACTCTAAACTAGAAAACAACTTGAGCATTTGACAGGTGTGATGAAGACTTTCAGAGATTGGTGAGTGAATCATGGACTTTATGGCCAAAAAAAAGGGGAGGGGGGGGGAGGGGGGGCAGATTTCTTATTGATAACTGCTCTGGGAAGCCAGAACCTATGTATGTCTATAAATCTCTTTTGCTCTCCTACAGGTTTTGTCCTGCCAAGCACATGGACATGGAACTGCCAAACCTGTCACCACCCAGAACACGACACGTGTTTGCAGAGAACGGTGATTTTAGAAGGAGTAACAAAGCAGAATGCAGCAAATGCCTCCTTTGGAGCAGGCTGCAGCGATGCCTTGAAGCCTGGACATCTAGCTTTGTAATAAGAGTGAGATTTTTGCTATATAAATATATTTCTGATATATATATATTCTGAGATATGTATCTGTGTCTGCTGCTTGGCATAGCAGAAAGCAAAACTCTCGCAGGTAGGTACTCTTGGTAGGCATGTGTGGTGGGACCTGTGCTAGTTTGAGTGCAGCACGTGGAGCTCGCTCAGCCCAACTCTCTAGGACATTTCCTCAACTTGTGAAAAAAATCCCAACTTTCCAGAACACATGCAGCTACCATCTTATGTCATGGCCTAAAAACCACTTTAAACGACTGTTTCCTAAAAAAAAAATAAAAAATCAAACGAAAAATTCGTATTGAGCTGAAAAGATGATGACAGACTTCAGCGGGATTAAGCAATTTCTCTCAGCATTTTTGTGGGTTTAACTAAACCCAGAGATTACAAGCAGAGAGGAAAGAACCACCCCCAGGTTTTCCATTTACCAGAAAAAAAAAAAATTAAAAAAAAAATAAAAAAAAGAATGAGCAAACATTCTGAACGAGCTATAGAAGGTAAACAGACTACTTAGACACAATGTACTAGAGCCCTGACCTCCCAGCAACAACCCTCTGTTATTCCCACTCAAACAAATTGCTGCTGTGGTTTTCTTCTCGCCCAGCAGCTCCAGCTGTTTGCGACCCTGCCTGCTCTTCTGCAAAAGCAGAGCACACACAGGGAGGAACGTAAAACACAGCAAAAAACCGCCCCATACAAAACCTTTGGCTCTCTGCGCACCACGAGGCTGCCCAAAACTGCCGGCCGTGAGTCACTCCCAGTCAGAGGGACAAAAACCCCCACGTGTAGGTCTTTCGAAGTCAGATGGAGTGACTGCACCAGCCTCTCAACAGGTATCTCCCCTGAAAGCATCTCACCTGCTGCTGCAGGAGCGCTACAGACAGCAGCGCTGGGTGTTGGGAATGCAGGACACGTACCAGTGCTAAGAGAACAAACCAGGATCGTGCTGAATGCTTTTGTTAAAGCAGTTAGGGGGAAAAAATTAAATATATATATATATACACACACACTCATCTGACACAGAAAAGCGTGTTGTAAAATGCGAGATGAAGCCTGCCAGGATGGATTTAGCTACAGTTATGACGAACCCGTCAGTGAGGTGGGTACTGTCCAAAAAAATTAAACAATAGACTTGATTACCAGAGGACGGAGCAGAGATCAGCCGAAGTTCACAGAGGAGCTTGTGCGTTTTCACACGGGAGACTAGGGCTGAGGTGTTAATGGTATATACACCTGGTATGTGTGCTGGAATTTATCATATACGTTATTATACATGGTTTTGTGCATGGAGATGATGAGCCAAAATTCATATTGCTATCTGGGCCCCAAAATTCTCACGAGTGTTTTAGTTCTGACAGAACCTCCCTGCTCCAGGTCCTCCCGCTACCACTGCCTGATAGACACGGTGGGAACACCGCCCACGGCCCCCAGCTAGCCCAGGACTACCCCAGACACCCGCTGCTACCTGTCAGACATAAGCAGGAGAGCTCTTAGGGCCACTTTCCAGCTTTGCTGTCACCCTTCCTTGGTGACACGAGTCTGCAGACCACTTTCCTATTGCAAAGAGGAGATACGGTCGCCAGACATAAATCTCACTGCAAACAGTGCTCAGGCGCCACGTGCCATTCAGCAAGTCTGACTGGAAGAGTGTCAGTGAAACAGCATCTTGGTAGATTAGTCCTTGCTAGGACCTGAAAATCAGTATCTTACTAATGACTCAGATAGTAAATCGATATATTCTAGGATAGAAAAAAAAATATCAATAAATTCTGGGATATTAAACCTGAAACAGAGAAAAAAAGGGTGAAGTAAAGGGCAATATCTCTTATGCAGATAAGAAAAAGTCTATAAAGATTTTTCTAAACAAGGCTGGGAAGTCAGATTTAACTTCTCTCTGAAGTAAGCAGTAAAAGAAAAACTCAATGTCCTTTTAACCGAGTTATGAGCTGCCTNACAACTCACCAAGCAAGGAGGAAGAGCAACGACTGAGCAGGCAAAGAGCCCCAAAGCTTTGCCCACCGCAGCCTGGAAAACTTTTCTATCTAAAACTTCAATTTCTGATTTGTTGCACCCTCTGCTCCATGGCACTTAGTCAGATTTATGCGCACCGCAGCTCCTAATACAGTTTTGCAAGTGTAATTTACTCATTTTTCAGTTGACCTACTTCTAGTCAGGCTTGGTATTAAAGAAATCTTTCAATATGCTAACTGCTTATTGGTGTGTGCCCCCCGAAAAGCAGGAATTAGGAAGGGAAATTTGATCTTAATCTGATTCCTCATGGAGTCTGAGCTGAGCTGTGTTGCCCCTTGTCCTGTCCCTGGGCACCACTGACAAGAGTCTGGCCCCATCCTCTTGCCTGCTCCTGGCCCAACCATGGCGAGTCAGAAATCTCAGAAAATAAAGCTCATCTGCAGGAAGCAAGGACATTGTGCAACAGTCTGTGTATGGCTGTGAACAAAGAATGTGTTGTCGGGGTTTTATTTATGGGGTATTAACATGGGAAAGCGGCTTAATGCTGACATAGCTACCCCAAAAACGTTGTGTTTAGTTCTCCCATCAAACTTAATAACACAATATTTTTATCAAAGTTAGTTTATGACTAAGCCCGTGGCACAACAATAGTTCTCAAAGGACATAACCTGCCAAACTCTCTCCAGAGGAGTTTCTGTGTTTGCAGCAAGCCACGTCCCTGGCAAAACCCAGAAAGCTGTGAATGACGAGCTGCAAGGGTACCCCTGGCTGGCTAGAAAATGCCAAGGGGTCCCATGGCTGATTATCAGCGTGGGGGACACAGATACCCGATGGAGTTTCAAGCATGAAAAGAGGGAGATTTAGACTAGAAATATGGAAGAAATTTGTCGTAATGAGAGTGGCGAGACCCTGGTCCAGGTTGCCTCAAGAGGTGGTCTCTGCCCCATCCCTGTCCCCATTGCAGGGGAGGTTGTTGGGGGCTCTGAGCAACCTGCTCTAGTTGCAGATGGCCCTGCTCCCTGCAGGGGGGTTGGACTAAACATCCTTTCAAGATCTCTTCCAACCCAAACCTTTCTGTGACTCTACAACCCCATAATTCCCCCCCACAAAGCTGAAATGACTAAACAGGCTCCTCAGCGTTGTGTCGTGGGCTGCAGCACAGCGTTGGTAAAACTCTGCCCAAAGGGGCTGAGCAGAGGGCTGCAGGGGGGTGCTGCTCAGCTTAGTGCTCGTGGACATGTTTAAAGACCTTTAAACGCACTAAAAAGTCTTTAAAAATCACAATATTCAGACTCACTGTCACTATAAAGAGGTGTAAAGGGGTTTTTGCAGCCTACTGCAAGGAAGGGCAATGGATGTGCTGTGACTTCACAGGCGTGTAACAGCACCGTGTTGCCAATAAACATTGCCCCAAGTTCTTCTCGAAATGATGGGGATTTCACCGTAACACTGCAACCCTGCTCGTTCCAGGGGCGCTCCTCCTGGCTCTGCCTCAGAGGGATGAGAGAGAAGTTATCCTCACTGAAGACCATTCCTGTGAGCTCACAACATCTCGCTTTTAATCAAATGATAATTTAACTGCAAATTCCACTGTAAGAAAACATCGGCATTATACACCCCGCTTTTAAAACCTCATCCTTGAAAAAGATTGTTGCCACGGTTGCCATTTAACAAAGCAGGGGAACAAAACAGTACGATTTGGGATTTAGGCAGATGTTTCATCTATATCTCATTCTTCAAAAAGATGAATTCTATATAAGAACCTCCTATAGCGGTTACAGAGCCCCCAAAGCATGACAGATAAAGCACATCGAGATATTTAAGCCTGAATTGTTTCCTTCTAGAAGATAAACCTACACCATGAATATTCCGCTAATAGTCTTCCTTGAGTAATGTGTTTATGAGCGATCGCTTTGAAATCATCGCTCCTGTGAAGTTTTAGGAACCTAATTGATTTGCTCCTCACTGGCAAAGATGTGAAGGCTGGACTATTGACAGGAACATCAAGAGAGCTGAAACGCATTAGCATAAATTGCACATCAAATGCAAGGAGAGAAACAAAATAAATCTGCTCAGAAGTTCCAGTGCTCTCGGTATAAAGCCAGGGCACCCCAACCGCTGCTCGCGCTGGGACGCGCGGGGAGCTGCAGAGATGAGAGGTCGCTTCATCAGCTGGAGTATCGTAGCAGACACCACGATTGGGCTCATTATTCTTGCTGAATTACAGATGCATGATGTGGGGGGGGGTGGTCAGGAGCGAGATCAGAAATCATTCCAGCTCATCATGTGCCAGATCACTGGAAAATCCTCCCTGGCTGCCGCAGTCAGTGCATGGGCTCTCCAGTCAGATTCCACTTCGACAGAGGGGTTCCCGTTTCGCTCCTGATACAAATGCACAAGCTCTCCAAGCCTTGAAGCAGCCCAACAAACAGGCTCTCGCTGCCCAGCCATCCCTGCTTGCTTCACACTGTGGGGGTGAAGAGATTTTCATCCTGAACTGGATATTCCAGATCCTCTCAAGATTAGCCCAAATTAGATTTCAGGGCATTTGCTTATTTTAATTCATATGCAAGCTCATCCTACCATGGGATTTCCTCCTTCTGGAGATGGCTTGCCAGGTGCCTGGGTGCTTAGCGGTAAAAGGACCGAGCCCCAGAGGAGCTGACTTCCCAGAGCTCTGGGATGTGGTGGTTCCCAGCAGAACCCCCAGCAGAGGGAGACACCCCTGGGTGCCCTGAGCAGGCTGGGTGACAGGAGCAGGATGATCTCCAGAGGTCTTTGCCAACCCCCAACATGCTGGGATTCTGTGACCCCAGTGAAGACCAACAGGCAGCTAGTGGAAATTCATTTTGTTACTCACCAGCATTTTCTCAGCCCTACATGAAGCTGGCGAGGTTGGTTTGCAAGCAGGCTTGTGTGGCAGAAGAACCACAACTGAACAAATCTGCTCCCAGAAATGGAACCACCAGCACTGATTGTCCAGGAAAGAAGTTAAACCCTCTTTATCAGCACTGGAGAGAAACAACAGGGCAAAAGCAGAATAACAAAAGTTCCAAGATGTGATTTATGAAGAACAAGAACCAAAACTTAGTATTACTTTCCAAAGGCATTTAAGTTTCAGAGGCCAGCCAAGCCTTCTTTTTATTTAAAAAAAAAAAGAAAAAAGAAAAAAAAGCATTTCACTGAAATACTCTTTTCTACAGGGAGTTTTCTGTGCTGTGCTTAGACAGCGTTTTTACAATAAACAGGCATCTTTGCCTGAAGGTGCCGCAGACCCTGCCAAGGCCAGCAACACAACACCAAACCTGCGGTAACCTTTCACTGACTGCAGAAGCCAAGGCAGGCAGCCCAAAGAGGCACTACGCTGGGGCTGGGGCAGGAGGGGAGCGCACTCAGGCAGAACAACACAGCACGGGCTTGCACCTCGGCACTGCTGCCAGCTGGCTCACCGAGAAACTTCCCAGCACCATAAAGCCCAGAAATTGCCTTCAAGAAACTAACCGGCTCGTTGAATGCCCATCCAGTTGATGGTTTGTGAGTTGAAGCCAATGTGTGCTTTCCCAACCTCCCTGGCAAATGGAGGAGACCAAGAGGAACGTGGAGATGCAGCCCCTGACACGGAGACACGTGGCTCTGCTCCAGGCTGCAGGGGATGCTTGGGAGGAACCAGCTTTGGATGAAGGCTGACGTGCTAAGGAGTGTTGAAAGCTCTGCCGGAAAACAAGGAGGCAAAGATCTCTTTTCTCATCAATTCTCCCCCTCATCAGACGGTCGAGGCTTGCAGAGAGGCAGGACATGTTTGGGAAGCTGCTGAGCTTTGCTCACTGCTTTTCACTGGTGAAGATCAATGATAGCTCATGGAGCAGCAGTGCCATTTTGGGGTTGCTGGGCTAGCGGTTCCAGTACAGCCACTGGAATATTTTGATAGAATCATAGAATTGTTTTGGTTGGAAAAGACCTTTAAGATTGTCAAGTCCAACCATTAATCCAGCCCTGCCAGGGCACCACTACTCCATGTCCCTCTCAGCACCACATCTCCACGGCTTGGAAACCCCTCCAGGGATCATGGGGCCTCCACCACCTCCCTGGACAACCAGTTCCAGCATTTAAAAACCCTTTCCATCAACAAGTTTTTCCTAATGTCCAACCTAAATCTCCGCAGAGGCTCTCTAGAGCCCAGGAGCTGGCAGTGGTCACCGTGGAGGTGACCTGGGCTCCCTTCAGGGGCCATGCAGCAGTACTTGAGTCAGACCATGGCACAAAGCACAACTCACTCCAAGCTTTTCCAAAGCCTTTGGGGGTCTGTCAACCAAAGCCTTTTCACCTGGTCCACATCCTAGAGAGGCTCAGGCAGCTCAAAATACACTGAGTCGATTTTTAGAGTTACTTTTTATGAGCCAAGAGGATTTAATTTGAAATCCTGCACTGTTTTTTTTAAAAAAATAATTAAATGAAGAGCACCCTCCCCTCCAGCCTGGTCCATAAAGGATTCCCTGGAGATGCTCAATTGAAAGGATCTGGAACTCATCACAGTACCGTCTGCCTCTCTCCGAGAGGAGATCAATCATCCTGAAAGTTTAAACACCCACAGTGCCTTAATCTGTTAGAGTGCTCAAATCAACCTATTTTAAACAGTGGAAGGCAGGACATGCTGTCCCCTCATGGCACTGCGGTCAAACCCCAGCTTCCATGCCTGTCAGGCTATCAAACACCAACATCTCCTAATTTTTGCAGACAGAAGCTTTTTTCTGAGCCTCATTTTCTGCAGGCTGAACAACCCCAGGTCCCGCAGCCACTCCTCATTTGCCTGGAAGTAGAGAGGAGCAAAGCTAATGCCTCGGTCCTACCGTGGTTAACACCAGGGGTGCACAAAGGGCTCCTTGTTTAAAGGATACAGGTAAATTCAGAAGTCAGTGGAAACCAAACAGATACTGATGGCTCCGTTCCTCTCTGCTAGGAGCAGGCAAGAGGCCAGGCCAGACCTACAAGACAGTTTCATCCATCCCAGAGGAACACTGGTCAACCAATAGATCAAGCACATGGAGATCACTTCCCACTTGTGCTGTCTGCACCCTTTGGTGTTGCACAATGAAGGTATTTTCGTCCACACTGAATCATCACCAGAAAATGAGAGAGGTCTCTGATGCTCCTGAGGTCAGCTTCTCTCTGCCCTGCAGTGGCTTGGTGTTGCTTGAGGAAGGTGATGGGGGCCACAGCTCTGGTGCCTTAGGTCCCTGGTACAACCCCATGTGTCCAAGATGCATCGCCCGGGGGATGGGACTGTACAGAGAGACCGAGGAACCCGGAAGAACTTGCCAGGAGAGCAACAACCAGCCTTTTACATCCTGCTGGCACCACCAGCAACAGCAGGACATTGCTTCTACAGTCTGGATTTTGGATGCACCAGTGCAAGCCATCAGTGCTGGTACTGTGATGTAAAATACCAGGGAGAAAAACCAGTACGAAGCATTTGTGCTCCTGGCAGTTGAGTAGGCAGTCTGTTGAGAGAGATGAGTTGAATGCAGGGTTTCTTTTAACAACCTGGGATGAGACATGCTGTCATCACTGGCTTAGAACAGGTCCTGCTCCAAAAAAAAAATTAAAAAATAATAATAAATAATCACTCTTTGTCCAGACTAGCAACAAATTGTTTGTTTTCTTAGACAAGAACACCGAGTAGTCCACAAGTTCATGATTCATTCACCACCACGAGGATCTCCACCCCGAGTTTCTCTAACAGACAGCTATTGATTGACCTGCTAAACCTTTTCTTGGCTTACCTGGAGACACCAGCTCCCTTTGTGGTGCTGGTCATCATCTACAGGGACAAACACTTGAGGCTGCTGAGGGTTCTGCTCATTGCTTCACAGTTTGAGCTCCCAGACGTGGCTCTCCTGTGTCAGGAATGAGCTGTAGCCATGAAGGCTGCAGTTCTGGAAAACACATAGTGGTTCAAAAAAAGCACATGCATCCCACCCCCAAAATTGTCTCTATCAGAGCTTAATAGAAAAGGAACGAATTGCAAGTGCTCTTTGGTGCACATAAACAACATCCAAGAGTTTAAAGAACACTCCCTAGATGGATGAAGAATAATTACAGTCCCAGAGGATCTCCTAGTCTTGGCTATTAGGCAGATCAGACGGTAACAGAGATGAATCCACATCTGGGTACGGATCCTCCTTCAGAGACACTTTCCACCAGCCAGAGTGTTGCTGGGTGAAAAAGGATTTTTGGAAACACTAACCTGGATGGTAAACTCATTGTCACCAGGGGCCAAAGGCAGCGATTGTCCCTGTGCCATCAACCTGTCAGCTCCACTCTTCTTGGTTAGAGACAAGAAGGAAAGACCACGAGACCTGCTGCTTCTCTGGACTTCACAGGCATGCCGTGGAGCTTGCCTCGGAGATAGCTTTCTTGGGGTAACAAAGCCACATCAGGATCAGTCAAGACTGACAAATAAAAACCACATCAAATCATCCCTAAATCAGAAACAGAGCTACAGCACGTGCTTCGGGAAAGAGCGCAAAGGACCAATATTCAGTTTTGCTGAAGTCAGCACATAAACCCATTGGCTAATGCCTGAAACAGCTGCCTCCATGATGCCCACCAAGATTTCTCTGGAGAAAGGAGGAGGAAAAATGTATTCAAGACGTAACACAAGTAGTGTGAGCTCAGCTTTTTCAATTCTCTCTTTCCCTGTCCCCAGGTTTCCCTCCAGCACCACTCACAACGCTGGGAGTTTTTTTGATGTCTACATCTAATGGGTTTTCAAAGCCCAGAAGTGAACAGCACTCAACACACAGGGAAAGCCACTTGAGAAACGCCTTCCAACATTTATATGAACAACCTCAGAGCTCTGACAACTTCTCAAAGCCCCCTCATCCCTTGGAGACCCTCCATCGCACCCGTGAGCCATGGGTTTGGCCCAGAGCACAGGAAAAGCCTGAGCTTGTGAAACAGAGGTTAGTCAGATCCGACTGAACATCTGGTCATCGTCAGCACGGAGAGCAGTGCTCCGAGGTGGGCGTTTATGAGACTGGCCTCAAACAATGACTATTTCTTATGAAATGGAGAATTTAAAATCTCGCTGTATACAAGGCTGTCTATTGGCTTCCCTTCTTTCCATCATTTTTGTTTTTCAACACGTAGCTTACAGAGGAATCACAGACTGGTTTGGGTTGGAAGGGACCTTTCAAGCTCATCCAGTCCAACCCCCTGCAGGGAGCAGGGCCATCTGCAACCAGAGCAGGTTGCTCAGAGCCCCCAACAACCTCCCCTGCAATGGGGACAGGGATGGGGCGGCCACCACCTCTCGGGGCAACCTGGGCCAGGCTCTCACCACCCTCCGCGTCACAAATTCGTTCCTTCTCTCCAGTCTAAATCTCCCTCTTTTAGTTTCCCCCCATCCCCCCTTGTCCTGTCCCCACAGGCCCTGCTCCAAAGTCTGTCCCCATCTTTCTCCCAGGCCCCTTGAAGCCCTGCAAGGCCCCCAGAAGGTCTGCGCGGAGCCTTCTCTTCTCCAGGCTGAACCCCCCCAGCTCTCCCAGCCTGGCCTCCCAGCAGAGGGGTTCCAGCCCTCCCAGCATTGCTGGGGCCTCCTCTGGCCCCGCTCCACCAGGTCCCTGTCTCTGCTGGGCTGAGGCCTCCAGAGCTGGGCCCAGCCCTGCAGGGGGAGCTCCCCAGAGCCCTGGCAGCAGAGGGGCAGGATCCCCGAAACCCTGGCCCTGCTGCCCACGCTGCTGGGGATCGGGCCAGGGAGCCAGTGGCTTCTGGGCTGTGAGTGCCCCAGAAGCACCAATCACACCCACCAGACACATCCACCACATTTTTCACCCTGTCAACAGCAGTTGGTCTGGTCCTGCAGAGACACAGAATCACAAAATCACAGAATAATTAAGGCTGGAAAAGACCTCTGAGATCGAGTCCAGCCTATGACCTACCACCACATCTCTTAAACCCTGTCACTAAGTGCGGCATCCAGTCTTTTTCTTAAACACCTCCAGGGACGGTGACTCCACCACCTCCCTGGGCNCCAGGATGTTGATACTGCTCCCCCAGCTTGGTGTCATCTGCAAGTTAGACAGCTCCACCACAGGCTGGGAATCACCCCAGCAAGCAGCACCCTCACTGGGCTGTTTGCAGAACACTCAGATCAGCCCCATGGGGCTAAAAAAATAAAGTACCTGGTTCCAATTGCTACAATAACGCTCCCAGAGTTTGCAATTACAACCAAAAGTGCAGGCCAAAGGTTGCGAATCTGACTCTGCTTGGCAGCAGGGACTCCCGAGCATCTTCTGGAACCCAGTGGCTCTCCTCAGAGGTGCCTGCTTTGAGGGAGCCAAGCTGGAAAAACCTTGGCCAGCAACGTGTGAATGAGTCAGTAACTGCGTGAGTAACAGGAAGGGAGGCAAAGTGACCCAGACGGCTGCTGCTGCGTCACGCAGCCCGCGGAGCTCCACAGAAAATGGTAACAGCGTTATTCATCCTGCTTGCACTGCAAGGCTCTGGGGACAGTGTCCGTCCCTCTGTGCCATGTGTCGCTGTAGTGTCCATGGCACTGCCCAGTGCCAGGTCAAGGGGCAACAGGCACAAATTGGAACCCAGGAGGCTCCATCTGAGAAGGAGGAGAAAATTCTTTGGTGTGAAGGTGTTGGAGCCTGGCCCAGGCTGCCCAGAGAGGTTGTGGAGTCTCCTTGTGTGCAGAGATTCCAAGCGCGCCTGGACACTGCGATGCTGGGCCCCCTGCTCGGGGTGACCCTGCTGGGGCAGGGGGGTGGCACCAGAGGAGCTCCAGAGGTCCCTTCCCACCCCCACCCAGCTGGGATTCTGGGAGATGTGTAGGTTCTGAGGAGCCTGGTTGTGTACATCAGGGTCCTCACACCTTTGCACTGAGCTTGGAGGGATTCAGGGCAGAAATACTTGATCACACCCTTTCCTGAACGAAGGTTGTAGTTGCAGACTGTGTCTCTGTGTTCAAACAACCAGGTTAATAAATCAAAATAAGATCTCGGAACATTCACGTTCAAAAAGGATTAAAAACATCAGTTTGGTGGGGATTTTTGGTTGGGGTTTTGTTTTTTGCCAGAAATAGCAGGTCCAGCTACAGCGTTTGACCCCTCTTTTGCCAAACACTCAGAAAACATCTGCACCGCCAAGCAAAACTATGCAGGAAATCGGATCAAGATGATTCTGATCATGTTTGTGAGTCCCCGAGATCCTTGGTTCAGATGGAAAATAAGCAAATTTAAGCGCAAGTCTCACTAGGTTGGGATATGCATCAATTTATGGAGGGGTTTTTATGCCTCTGGATAAACACTTGACAGGTAGCCTCGTTACTAAGAGCAGAAGACAAAGAACGGGAGCATTTCCGCAGCACGGGGTGAAGTTCACCATTGTCTGGAGGTTAGATTCAAAGTGCACGTGACAAGTGAAGTCGCGCTGACAGGTTAGTATTTGACTCAACAACGTTCCAAGAATAATTAGGGAGGGATGACAAAAGAGCAAGTTTATGCCTGTTCAGCACTAGACAATAAAATTTCCATATTCACCTGTCATAGAGCAATATCACCAGCAAGTCAGAGCCCTGGTAGATGAAGAACTTTACCAACGTGCAGCAGAAGACACGCTTCTCGCCGAGAGAAGTCAAAAAGAAGACAAAAGCGTGCTGGAGCCTGGTGGATTTAGGCAATACAGTCACCTACAGCAAGTCCCAGCTAAATGAGGTATCTCCACCAGAGGTCCTCTAATTGCCTGTACCCACCTAGAGCCTTGTTACTCCAGGTGGATGTTTCCAGCTCTTGGGTCAAACCAAGTGCTCTGTAGTAAGTTATTACACAACCCTTAACTCTGGTTTGGAGGCAACAGCCATTGCATCCTCTGAAAATGGGCTAAGAGAATTGGTATTTGTTTACCTTGTGCCAACATTTGACCTTCTACGGGACCCAGATGATAGCCTAAAAGGTACGATCATGTCTCATTTAACATTTCCATCCCTGTCCCTCAGCTTCATGCCTTCACAGATGGCCCGTTCGAGCTTTGCTGCTTGAGTGTGGTCCCTGCAGAGCTCCTCGCTACAGGCAGCTCTCCCAGGGAGCTCCTCTGCCCAGCAAGGAGGAGCTGCCGGCTCCTGCTGACCGCAGAGGCTTTGGAAAGAGGACGGGCTAAATTCGATTGTTGTGGCTGAAGTTGTGCTGCCGAGATCTTATCACTCTGGGAAACGGATTCATGGAAGAGGATTAAGCAAATACAGACACGGAAAGCAGAGCGGAACATCCAGTCTAATGCTACACCCATTAGGAAAAGTCCTTGTCTCTTGATAAACGCTGAGCCTGCAGCGCTGTCCTTTGTGCATAAGTCCTATAGAGGAGGGGGGGTTCATCTGCCAGCCAGACTAGCAAGGGACAGCACAGGCAAGACAGAAGGTGTGGTTTGAGGCTATCACTGAAACCTCCTAATTTGAGTGATTATTTACACAACCAGCACACTCCCAGGACCAGCAGTACTCTGGACCCACCTTTCTCCTCGTACTGTGACGACACGGGCTAAGCCACTTCGAAATTGTACGAGATACTCCCATGTTTTAACTGGAACACTGTCATAACTCTTGATTCCTTGGCTTCTATTAGTCAGGAGCATTTCTTGAAGCACTGGGCCACCTTCCAGACATAACATCTACCAAAGGCACCGAGTACGTCCTAGTTTTTCTCAGAATATAGCGCAGAGCCAAACAACTGCAATAGAGCAAGGGCAGGGGACAACCAGCAGCATGGAGATGGAACGGTAATTAAAACCAATTTGAAAGAGGAGCAAGCCCAAATTACCTGATCCATGACCCCAGCAGAACATCACTGCGAGCAACAAACAAAATCAGTGCCGTGATGCTTTGCAGAGGGAGCAGTGTAATGCAACTCTGCAGGGCAACGTGTGAGCATGTCCCATGCAAATATCGGAGATGCCCCATCCCTGGAAAAGCTCGGAGTCAGACTGGATGAGGTTCTGAGCAACCT
>WEIS01059285.1:413-11945 GCA_013389965.1 Todus mexicanus
GAAATTTTTTTTTTTTCCTCTTTTTTTTTTTTTTTTTTTTTGGCTGGCTGCAAGCACATTAGGGAGCAGGTAAGGTCAAAGTTTTCTATATCCTATGTTTTTCTCTAGAAGGCTTCTGGTCAGCTATATAAATAAGACGGTGAATAAGATGTATTGATGTAGGAAAAAAAAATCCATTTTGATGCTTAAAACAACTTACCATGCAGAAAAAAATCTTGGAAAACCTAAACGTTAACTATGACATTGAATCTTCGATGTAAAGGTTTTTGTTAGAGCGAGGGGGAAGAGGGAAATCAGTATTTTAATTTTTTTTTTTACAGTGACACAGACATCAAGAAGCAAAACGCTTTATAATTGGCCGAATGCATTACTACCATGCATTATGAATCCACTGTCCTGAGATAGCATATAAAAATGGAAAAAAGTTAAAAATGTATAATCTATAAATATTTACCAAGCTCTGGTTTTAGTGTCTACCTCCATATCTCACTCTAACAACTAAACCCGAATAAGATGGTTACTGTTTTTTGAGATATATTTGTAGTCGTTAAACACAGCGGGACTTTCCGAGTAATTTTAAATTAGTTTGTAGATCGTACTTCTTTAGCAAGTGAATTTGCATAGCTGATTTTAGTGAACGTATACGACTTACTGCATTAATTCGATAAGAGCTTCTCATATCATTCTGCGTAGCGCTCCACCGATATAGGGGCTCCTTAAAGTGTCCAGGAAAAGAATAAAGTGCATGTACACATGAGCTTAGGAGGTTTTGTGGGGGCTTTGTTTGTTTGGCTCTGTGTTTGGTTTTATGGGTTTGCTTGTTTGTTTGGAATAAAAGGATAGTTGCCATACTTAGAAAACTAAGCGAAGTATGAGATCTTCACTTCCATCTGTTCTGGTGGATTTCACCAGAGTCCTTCCCGATCAAGGAAATTTTGGGAAGTAATAACCCGGTAGAAGGCGACAAACTTAAAACGCACCTGGAATCTTGAAGGGAACAGACTTTTTTGCTTCATATCAAAGGTGTTGCTGAAGTGGCTGAGTTCATTTCAGCGTGTTACTGACCTAATAATATGACTCTAGGACATGGTCCTTTCGGAGTTTCTCTCGGTGCTTTTGTTCCTTAAACTTTTTGTTTTCGGTACTGGTGTTTCTCAGAGCACCTTTCTCTCGAGCACCTTCTTGATCTCGGTTTTTGCTCTTAACCTGCGCGTTACCTCAGAACCGCACTGCTGCTGCTGCTGCCAAACGGAGCGCACGAAGCTCCCCGTCCCTTACACCTCTCTCTGCATTATCTCACCGGAGAGAAAAAAAAAAACCAGACACAAGTGGATGACCGATGCGGAGCGTTTAGTCGATATACGTGCGTCTACATATGAATTATACCTATAGATGTGTGCATCTGGTGCTGTATGTAGGAGTTGATGCGCCCAGCATTAACTGTGGGGTCTGCGGAGCAGAGGCCGGCAGGAATTCGAAAACTCTTACTTTGAAAGAAGCATTGCCCGCCGGCCTGTGCCTCCGCTCCGCTCTTTATTTTACACCGAGGAGATACTTTCCGCTTTCGCCCACCCGAGGCTGCCCCGGCGGGACCCGGGCCGTGGGGGGACCCGGCCCCGCAGGGCAGTCCCGCTGGGCTCCCTGCGCCGCAGCCCCAGTCCCAGCCGCAGCCCCAGCCCCAGCGGGGTGCCCGCTGCGCTGCTTCCCCGCCCACCACAAATAAGCCGACTCGGCCAAAATTGCCGCCGGTGCTCAGGTCGCCGTTCAGGACCCGGCCTGATCCTGCCCTGGGCAGCGGGCTCTGTGCCCGGGGTTTCCCGCACGCAGGGCCGGGTCCTCCCCAGCCCTGGGCGCTGCGCTGCCGGAGCCGGGAGCGCCCCAGCGAAGTTCCCCTCCCGCGGGGCTGCAGGCGACCGAGGCCAGGCTCTGCCTCGCTCTTTCTTTTTCAAATGCCAGCTCAGGCAGCCTCTGCCTGAGCTGCCAGGCTGCAGGTGCTCCCGGGCAGATCCAGCTGTGCGCACCCACCCTCTCTCGTCCTTGGCACACGGGGAGATGCCCAGGCGGGAGGGATGCGAACTCCGGGCCAGGAACCCCTTTGACTTTCGTCCAAACGCTGCTCCCAAACGCCCTGACAAGGTGTTGACCGCCTATGGCGCCTTGCCATAGCTAGGGCGAGTGGCATGGGGCTCGGAGCCCCGGTACTGCCCTGTCACGGCAATACACACCACACTTGCCTAGCGGGGTAATGGCAGGGGAGTGCGTGACACCTCCGCGGTAACCCAAAAAAGACCGAGGACGGGACGCGGCCGGATGAATTTGCGCCTTCTCAAAGGTACTCTGCGAGTGCGGGGAAGGACGGAGCAGGTCCCTGCACTGGCATCTCCCGCGCTGCCAGAGGTTCCCCCGCAGTCCCTCTGTGGGGCTCTGCCGGGAGGCACCGGGGCCGCCGCTCCCCTCGCTGTGCCCGGCGCATCGGGCCCGGCCCCGGTGGCTGCCAGCCCGGCCTCGGCGGCTCCTCTAAGGAGACCACCCCTTCCCAGTTCGGGCTTCGTCCGCTTGGTGTGGGTGGGGGGAACGCAACGCACCGGGGAAGCACCCGAGCAAGTTTGGGGGTGCTCGCCCCGAGCGGCGGCGGGAGCGGGGGGAGCGGGGCAGCCCCGGCCGGGCCGGGCGTGCGGGGCTGGGGCTGCGTCCCCTGCCCCCCAACTCTGGGGGAACCCCGCACCCTGCCGCCCGCTCCGCTGTGCCCCGAGCGCCGAGCGCTGCCCGCTGCAGATCCTCTTCTTCTCTCCTCGCTTTTTAATTACCCTTCTGAATTTGAAAGGATTATTCTTTGGGAGATATGACAGGGTTTAAAGCGCTCATTACATATCAATAGACGGAACCTTTGCATGGAGGTTGTCCTCATTCTTCAGTGTGTGAGCAATAGCTGTTTCTCCCCGGCTCTGGCTTTTCCACGGACGGGCACACATACACGGACTGCCTGGCTTTAAATAGTGGCTCACGAAGCAGAACCCAGACGTGGGAACCGTGTTGTCCCGCGGGGCTCGGGCAGGTGTTTTGTGGCTGCTTTGGCGGGGCGCTGGGACACGCCGTGCTGCGGGGCAGGGGCAGGGGCGAGGCGCCGGAGCTGCGCTGCCGTGGGGAGGGTTCCTGCCCTGGCAGCCCGAGCACGGCGTGGGCTGTGCGCGGAGTAGGTGGCTGAAGGTGTGTGCGCTGGGGGTGGAGGGGGAGTGTGTGTGTGTGTAGCGGGGGAGGGGGTGTTTGTGTGTCAGCGCGTCGCCCTTCCACAATGGCAGTGTAATTATCTAGATGAAACATTCACAAATGGCAAAAAAGTTGCAAAATAGATCGACCTCCCTGAGATGAGAAGGAGCCAGTTTCTGAGCCGTACAACCATCATGCTTTTTTCAATACATTTTAAACAAGAGGATCTAGCGAGTGATTCCGATTCAATACACATAATCAGTTTGGAAGTCCTATTTCCATTTGAAAACAGGCCTATTTGCAATCATGAGGGCCGGACATGCTGGAAGATACAGGACGCATTCAGAGTAGGTGGTAGGTGAGAGAATCTACAGACGAACACCAAATATTTTCTCTCCGCTGCAGACCTTTTACACTATGCTTTAATCGCGATGTATTTTTTAATCTAATATTCTCTTTGAAACTATGACTTAATTACTTCAGAAAGGGAGGTTTTGACCTACAACGAGCCCCCCCGTGGGGGGGGGGGAAAACCCAACCAAGAAAAGAATGGTGATTGGAAAAGCATGTTGATTGTCCCATCAGTCTCTTAGGGTTAACAGTCATTTAATCAAGAATACACGGGGTAAATGATTCCCTAGAAAATGGTAACTTGTTTTTTTAAAGTAAGGCCCAGGGGAAGGACAGCTGCACCGGACTGTGAGGAGGAGTTAGCGTCCGCCGAGTCCGAAGCCTGGCAGCAGAGCCCCAGCCAGCGCACTGCCCCTGCCCCTGCCCCGGCGAAGCCGCATCCACCGGAGAGCGGCGCCCGGGGCTCCCCGTGGTGCTGTCCCCTGAGAGCCGCTCCTGTCCTGCCGAGAGAGCGGGGGAACGGACGGACTAAAGCTAGATCTTGGAGTCTGGGGGGTGATCTGGCCTCAGGGAGGGCAGACCCTCCTCTCGCCTCGCCCTTCGCAGTAAACCCACTCCGAGTAGGCACCGCACCTCCCCGCCTCTGCTCTAGAGCCTTTTTCTTATTCCTCAAGTGCCCGAAGCCAAAAGAAAGCCAGGAGGCCTACGCGTCCTCCATCGTAATCATCCTGCAGGAGAGGAGCGGGCAGGGAAGTTGAGGCTCGCCTGCGGGTAACCAATAGAGAAATAAAGACTCTCCCAACGGCGCACATAGCACATTAATTGGCATTTCCGATTTCCCTCATTTAGTTGTTTATGTGGCTGTGTGCGCCGCTCACAGCGCGCTGCGGCTGCAGGCAGCGCCCCAGCCCCGGGCCCAGCCCTCCGCCCTGTTTGCTGCTTGGCTTTTGAAAGCAGGCGCTTGCTGCTTGCGGTTAAATACCGTGGCCTGTCCCGGGCACAGCAGCCCTGCTTCCCCCGGCTCTCACCCCCCGCCACACTGTTTTATCCTCTTCTACTTCAAGGGGCCAAATCAGGTCTCGGGAAGGGGAAGGTGCTGTGGTAGAAAGCCGAATTAGCCGTATAAAAGGTACAGAGCGTCATTACTGACTTGTAAAGCACACGCAGCCCGACGAGGACGACAGGTGGGTTTGTGCAAAGCCCCGTCCTGCCCCCGGCTCCCTTTGGAGGCTCATCCCGGCTCTGGCTCGGCAGGAGGGGCAGCTCCGGACAGAGCTCAAGGTCCCGCTGCTCCCCCAGCCCCTTCTCCCCGAAGCTCGCAGAGCGTCCCCCCCAACAAGCCGCCCTTTCCTCGGCATGAAAGAAAACAGAGAAACTCTTTCCATTCGGCTTTCTACCGTGCTTCCCCTAGGCCGCCAAGAAAGGACCCTGTACTCCCCGCTCCGCGCCAGCTAATTAGGTCTGAGCCCTAATTAGGGCTCGCAGCAGACGGCCCGGCAAGGGCCCGGGTGCAGAAGGCCCTGAAATGCTGCTCTCGGCGCTTTGAAGGTTTCCTCCCCGGCACGACGTACCGCAGTGACAGACCTGTTCTGCTCCCTCTCCCCCCAAAAAAAATCTGAGGCCGGATCACTCGTGTGACCCATCCCACGTCCAGCGCGGTGCCAGCATAGGAGCTTCTCCGGGCTGGCTTCACATTTATCAGTCAAATTTGGCGAGGGGACCGGACCCTTTCCAGACAGAAGGGGCAAAGGGTCCCCCAAGCCGGAGGGCGGGGGGTGCCGCGGGTGAGGACTCCCGGCCCGCCCGTCGGGGCATTGCTAATGCACTTGCCGTGCGAAGGAGGCTCCGGTACCGCCCGTGTTTCCCAGGGAGAGCAGCTTTCCTCCGGCCCCGGCTCTAGCCCAGCGGATGGAGCCGATTCTCCCACGAAGATTACGGGGTGGGGAGGTGGGCATGGGGGGAGCGAAAAGGAAGAAAAGGAACCTGCTCCACTTAGGAACAGTTATTTCCCAGCCCAGACACCGACGGTTTTATTCACACGAGCTGTCCGACTGAAATCTATGCGCTAATCACTGGGACAAAGAGCAATTTTTGGCCCCATGCGTTTTTCTCCTCTCCTCAAGCCACGCTGGTTCGTTAGTTATTCACCCCTTTGGATCGTGCCAAATTTGTCTTCGCTTGGGAGAAATATCCCACGGCTCTCGGCAAAACAGCGAAGCGATTACGATCCGGTTTCCTTTTTACGTTATTCCTAAAGAATAGCCTATTCTAAAATTAATTTTTTTATGTGTGTGTGTGTATCACCAAGATACGGAGATACATTGCCTCTCGTCGGAGGTCAAATCTTTACATGGGTAACACAGCCCCGAAGGTGAAAGAGCCATGTTACCCCCAGAAGTATCATCTGTTCCCCCCAAACACACCCTAGTTCCCTTTGTCTTTTAAGAACGACCCTCCCCCGGCACCCTTCGGCTTCCCCGAGGCGTGTTGCACTCGACGAAAACTCGCAGTCCATCAACAAGTGATGACTCGTTTATTTTATTTTATTATCAGTGATTTTCAAGGCAGAAAAGGAAAGTCTGATCCCCCAGCAGTTAGGCAGGATTCCCACTTAACCCAATTGGTGCCTGGCAAGTGAGGGACCGGAGGGCTGCGACCTCATTTCTTTATGCTACTGGGCTCTGGGCTGCGTACCTAGAGCCTCCTCGGGCCAAAGGAACAGGCGAACATTTTACCAACAGAAGTGATCTGAAAATTAGTGGTGTTACAAATGCGTCTGTGCATCCCCCGTGTTAATATCGACCTGCAAAAGCACGACGTATGCACACAGGCTAAGGTGTGCGTAGATGTGTGTTTGCACAGGAGTGTGTTGGTGAAAAAAAGTGGTGACTTTCGTGTTAATTGCAATCATTCAAACGTGCAGCAGAGAGTCTCACTAACTCAGGGTGAGATTTTCCAGGAGACAGGGGTAATTCAGTACATAGAGAGTTAGGGAAAAAAAGAAAAAGAAAAAGAAAAAAAAAAGAGATATGATCTCATTAAAAACAAAACTTAGGAAAGGAGAGTATCCTGGTGAAGGCTGGCTCTTTCTGTGTATCGCTTGCCAGGGCACAGCCGGACTTCTAATTCCTCTTCCTTTAGACATTCTTTTGGGTTAAATATTCACTCCTGGACACTGGTCAAACTATCGATGGGATGGAGACTTTTCATGGTATTTTGACCAGATACCGACCGCTGTTCTGAGGTCCCTGCAGGTGTTTTAATATGAGAGACTCTGGAAAAAAATAATAATAAAGCGAAACGGCACCCGTTCAAAATAACGAACTTTTTTTTTTTTTTTAATCTGTTGCTAATATTTTAAAGAAAAAAGGGACGGACAACTCTTTTGCTCAATGAATACAAACTGAATACGAAAGCGTCTTTGGGAATAAAAAAAGAGTAGATGATGGATTTTATTAAATGTTTCACATACGGAAAAATATATATACCTTTTTTATGTACTTGTCCTTAACCTTTAAAAGCAACGGCTGTAAATACAAGATCCGTTCTTTCTCTAATAGATTTTACTAGGAGCTGGTGACAGAGAACTGATTTCTTTTCTATTAGGCTTTAGTACATCTTTGTTGAAGGCCTGCAGAATGACCAGGGATTAGATTTGCATCTCTTAGACTCCCTGTGTGGTCTTTGTGAGAAGCTTGTAACTGTTAAAAATGACTTGTTAGGAAGCGTGTGGGCTCTCATCTCTTTGCTTTTGACAGAATGATTGTGAAATTCAGATTGTTCCTATAGGCTTTAGCCTGCAGATTCCACCTGAACCGTAAGCAATTAGAGCCTAATCTCACTGCAATCATATTTGAGTTAGGATTTGTTGCACTTTGTTTACTTTAATTTAAAAGCTACGGAATATTTCGGACCAGTTTCTAAGTGATATTCTCGAGGCATTAAGGAATTTTTTCAAACCCAGAATGTTACCCTCGCCGCCCAATCGCTCGGCGGGTTGGAGTGCAAAGCACTCGCCGGGTTCCGCGGGCGCAGCTGAAGAGGAAACAGCGGGAAATAAAAAACAAGCAGAAATTCCTGGCGATGGAGGCAGAAGCTGCTGCAGCCCCTTCCCGCTGGAGCCGGCAGGAGCAGCGGCCACCCCGCCGCAGGAGCCAGAGCTCTGCTCGGGGCGGGAGGGGGGAAACTAGCCCCAGGATCTGGCCCGAGCTTCGTCCTCATTAAAGCGATTGCGGCGGTGGCTGTTGGCGTTTAGAGGAGCCTAAGGTCGGTTTGCTAGCGAGGTGAGGCTCCGGCTGCCCACCTCCCAGCGCCCGCCTGGCCCTGGGCAGCTGAATACACGGCTCGGGGAACCTTCCCCGGCCCCCCAGCCCCCCGAGCCACGCCACCTGCCTGCAGCCGCCAGGCACTTTTGCACTTAGGATAGAAAACGGTGAGAAGAAAAAAAATATATGCTCGGAGGGGTTCTTTTCTCTCTCGGGTGACAGATTTCTGTTGGTGCTCAGGTTTCGCACGGCCAGCCTAGGAAAGATACTTTTTACTACTGACGTTCACATAATCACCGTTTTCAAGTGCCATCCTCTCACATCAGAACTCTTTTCTTTAAACTGAAACGCTCACTTTATTAGTTTTCTTCCTTTTCTTTCCTTTTTTCTTTTTTTTTTTTTTCTATCTTTCTTTTTTTTTTTCCCCCCAGTCATTAAAACTTTTCGGAAAGTCTTTACCAAGACTCTGTCAATCAAATCCGAAACTTTCCAAAACACTTTAAAATTCGGAGTCGTGCCGCTAAAACACCGAGGACAATTTCTTTCTCCCCATGTGAGACATCTGCCATCGGTATCCCATATTAAGACAATCTGAGCCCGATCCCCTTCCCACTGAAGTTACGGTGCGAGATCTCCTCCGGCTCCCAGCAGAATAGGATCACCCCCTCCCATGCTAATAGAGGTTTAATAGCAGCAGCGTATGCCCAACAAACACCATTGCAACCTTGACCCGGTCAGGTGCAATGATATTACCCCTCCTAAAATTATCCTGCATTTCCCTGGTGACCCTAAACCGATCTTTATCACCTCTCACAACCCGCAATAACCCACAGGCAGAGATACCAGTAACCTACTGCACTTTTATCATTCTTTCCCCCCAGAAGTCTACTCTAATAAGTAATAACCGTAAAAAAATAGGAATGCATTTTTTTAGCCTCATCAGCCTATGCTGCTCAGAACGTTTCAGCTCGATGGTGACTGTAAAGTAAAAAGTCACGTTTTTAAAAGTGAGTTAGTTCCCCTTGGAGAAGTCTGTCCTGATGCTAAGAGCGGAACTGAGAGCTGAAGTGGAACATCAAGAGCCCCTGTGTGTATCCTGCTCCACAACTTTGCTCCGTTTGACCTGAAAACTTCTTTCCAGGGAGTGTTGGAGTAGTCTAGCATTATCACTTTAAAAACTTTGTTTCAGGGCTGTAAGAGGGATACGAGTCAGACTTTTCCCTTTTCTTTCTTTTTTATTTTTTTATTATTCTCTTTTTGTTTGGTTTTGTTTTAACAGAAATGACAACTTTGCAGCAGTCAGTCTTACAGGATTATTTTTAAACCATAGATTTTCACTCCTTCCTTACACCTGCTGTGATTTAAAGATTGTCTTTTCCTTTCAGTTCATAATCACAGGCATTTTTTGCCCGTGTGAAACCTGAGATTTACCGTTATATGTCTATATTTCAGCAAAATAAAGTGCTCTTCAGACCTTTCCTATAATGTGAAGACACAGTCACCAAATAATCATTGCTCTTAGAAAACAAAATCGTAAAATCCAAGGATATTTTCTTCAGAATGCAGGATAGACCAAATCAACTGGTTTTATTGTTACGAAAATTGTTCTTATCTAATGGTGTCATACAGGTAAATATGTTCTTTTCTTGCAGTTTGAAAGCATGCGTAATTCTTCTTGCCTTAAAAGGCTGTTTTACAAATGAAAGCAACTCAGACCAGAACTTAATCTATTTCAAATCAGGCTTGAACAGGGCTGAATGAGTGATGGAATGACAAGGTTTTTTGGGGTATCAGTCTAAGAGTCACCCAGTATCTCTGCTGCCCCTCCTTTTTCCCCTGCATGCAGCACATGTGATTTGGTGTATGTGTGATATTCACAGAAGACAGAAGGCAAAAACAGCTGAACTAAAGGCAAAGTTCATACAGCAAAGTTTCTACTTTGAGAAAAGAAACTCGACTGTACAGTCCTATTCTTGCCTGAGACAGAACCAAGTACTGGAGAAGAATTAGAGAGGCACTAAAGCTAATAGGTAGACCCAATACTTTTCTCAACATATCAGTAAACCTATGCACGTACTGAAAAATGCTTATAGGCAAGGAAAAAAACAGAGAGAAGCAAGCATTTTCTTCTAGCATTATCTCAAGCAAGATTAGGATAACGAGAAGAGCTGCCCTAAGAATGGAGAGTGAGCATGAAGAAACAAGACAGAGCTATGTGCAAGACATGTGCAAAGCTCTGCAAAAACAGTGTAGAACAATAATCCTGTTCTCCAAAGACTCCTTATCCAGTCCTTATTAGAAACAAGAGGCAGCTGATCAGACTGTATGCAAGCGAGCTCAGTTCACAGTCTATCTGGGTGATTTTGGCAGCCCTCTCTCACTTGGGGAAGGACAGATTTTCCAACACAGTGATGCAGAAAAGTTATGTGCTGAGATGGACAATAGAGCAAAGGTGCCTCTGAATTATGCTAAGGGAGATACCAGCAGGCTCTTCTGATCTGAAAAGTGAAATACAACCTGCAACCAGCAGCTTCCTAGGTTGCAGAGAAAGTCTTTGCACCTAGAGAAAGGGTAGACTTAGTGTCATCAAAAACATATTTGTGGAAAAGTTTGAGATAGGGTTTCAAAACATCCAGAAACAGCCTTGTTTTGTATATGCTGAAGTTAATGGAAAAGCTTTTTTTGGCTTCTGAAGAAGCAATTGGACCATTCCTCTAGTATTTTAGGGAAGCTCAGAGGTGAGAACAGATCTGACTGCTGCAGAAGTCAGCGAGTGCCAGTCACACAAACCCTCAACAAAGCTGCACACAGAACAACAGGTTGGTTTTTTGTGTGGTTATTTATTTATTTATTCGTTTATTTGGTGTTTCTCTGACTGAAGTCCTCTGTGTTCAAAGTATGTTTCAGTAGAAGCCAAGCTATGAGTTTTATTTCTTTTTTTTTTTTTTTTTGCTAGGGCTATTGCTACTTGAACAGATCTGTTTATCTAGAGTAAAATCTGGTCCATCTAGTGCTGCCTTATAGAGTCAATGCACCATGATTTCTCATGCAACAGTGAGTGATTTGTCTACAGAAAGGAAAACCTTAGTGACAAAAGCATTTCAGCATTTTTTCTTGTTTTATTTTTCATTGAACAATTTAGTTAAGTCAAACACAGGTCTCAAGGTTGCTTCACAAGACATATGCCACAAAGCAATCACATCCTTCTAGTGATACAAATAATGGAAACACAATATTAGTAATCCTTGATTTTCCAATATACAACCTTTATTTTTGTTTGTTCTAAACTGATGTGCCCAGAGTGATGAAGTGAGTCTGTTTTTCCACATTTTTGAGTAGAAAGAGTATGCCTTGGTCACAATCTGAATTTTGGCAAATGGTGTGAAAAGTCCTCTAAAGAGGGCAACAGATTTCAAAAATGTCTTTGCAGTCACCTTATTTTCAGGTGTCTTGTCCCACCCAGGCAAGCCTAGTTCAAAAGAGTCAGGAAAATGAGTGAATGATCCAGAGTCTGCTTTGCAGAAAATAACTCGCACTATAATGCATGCTAGGAACAATGAAAGGGAGACAGTGTATTCTGGAAACTCTATACCTAGACTCCTTCACTGGCTGAAGTGAGGAAAACTTCAGCTCCTCATTTCCAATAATGAGGTGCAGTAATAAAATAGTCTCTAATGAAGGGGTAAGGCCCATGGGGGTGTATGAGGAT
>WEIS01059288.1:297-11725 GCA_013389965.1 Todus mexicanus
GAGTTGTAGAGAGCAATAAGGTCTCCCCTCAGTCTCCTCTTCTTGAGACTAAACAGCCCCAGTTCCCTCAGGCGCTCTTCATAAGGCCCATTCTCCGTTCTCCAGGCCTTTCACCAGCCTAGTCCCTCTCCTCTGCACCTGCTCCAGCACCTCAACATCCTTCGTGTACTGAGGTGCCCAGAACTGAGCACAGCACTCGAGATGGGGTCTCACCAATGCCAAGTACAGGGGGATGATCACTTCCCTAGACCTGCTTGCAACACTATTTCTAATACAAACCAGGATGCCCTTGGCCTTCTTGGCCACTTGAGCACTGGTCAATTAGTTTCTATTTTGAGGTGTGTTCTGTGCCCTGCTGTCCTGGGTTGGGTTAGAACAGAACAATTATGTTCAGTGGTTTTACTTTTTAGCTACATCTAACTTCTGAAGTTAGTGGCATGTTTTGCAGACAGTGCCTGCTTCTAGCGGCGATAACGCTCCGTGTTTAGAGTTATCACCTAGGATTGGAGTGCAGAGCAAGATCACTGCTAGATTGCTAGATCCTGTGTGCAACATTGGGGGGTGCAGAAAGTAAAAGGCAGCACGTGCAGGGAGGAGCAGAGAGGACAGGTGACCCTACACTGACCAGTGAAGGATTCCATCCCATATATCCCATACTCAGTATAAAGCTGAGGGATCACAGGAGTCAAGTTCCCTCTTCCTCTCTTCTTCAANTATAAAGCTGGGGGATCACAGGAGTCAAGTTCCCTCTTCCTCTCTTCTTCAATGGCTGGCATCTGAGGAGGACTCCATCCGTTTTGCCTTCAATCCTGATCTGTGTGTTCCTGAATCCAGTTACAGAATCCAGCTTCTGAATCCCATTCCCTGGACTCTGCTGCTGAATCCAGCCTGGTATGTTCCCAGGGCCTGTTCCACAGCATCAGTGGTGATAGCAATTGCCATTAGGGGATTGAATTCGGTAATGTTTTTGTATATATGTTATTATTTTCATTTTCAGTAAAGCTGTTCTCGTTTCCTTTTCTAATCGGTAAGTCTCTCCTCCTTACTCCTTTACCCTTTCCCTTTGGTGAGGGAAAGGGGTTAACAGAGAACATCTATTACAGGTCTAGCAGACTGCTCTGACCCTAAACCTTGACACCTACCAACATTGGGGTTTTTTTTCAATAAACACGAGCTTTATTGGAGCTGTGCCTCTGCCTTCTACCTAACTTATTTTACAGTTTTTGGACTTTTGGTCTCTAATTTCTTTATCTGTTTTCGAAATCTCAGTAGTTAATTCTATCTCCTCAACAAAGCTGCTATGCTTCCTTAGTTTTTCCCCAGCTGCATATAGCAAAGCTAAAAGAGACTGGTGCCGCGGCTTCTGGAGCAGCACTGTGGGATGTGAGCAGCTCTGAGCAGTTGTTTAGCACAGGAAGAATCCTCCATCTGTATTTTTAAATAGAGGATGCTGCCTTTTCCAAAACTGGACTCGTGGAGCTTGAAGCTGAAATCTGGAACATCTTAGTGTTGCATGCACCTTAATTTATATTACTAACAGCCACCTCCTGACTGCTTAAAGCTGCTGTGTAGATGGTAGGAGCCAGTTAGCGCTTTAGTTTAGGGAGCAGGCTATAGGTTGTATAGTTTGGTTTGTTAGTGTTCAGGATGCTCAGTGTAACACTATATGTACAGACGAAAGGAATCTGTCTGCCAGGTGTTCTCAAACTATGGTACAGAAACTTTGCCTGGTAAGTCTTTATCATCTGAAAGTATGATAAAGGCATCCCTGAGGATTGTTCATGTATAAATTCAGTCTGGGGCCTTTATGTTTGCTCTTTTTTGGACTTATTCTCACTAATTCATGCTGTTATAAGACCTCAAGTAATATTCAGGTGCTACCACAACACATGAGCAATGCCAACAATATTCAGCATCTTTTATAGGCTGTGATGTGCTAAGCAGCTTTTTTTCTTTCATATTGTCAATTCAGAAGCTGCTGCTGCTGCTGTTCAGGAGTGACATGGCCAGACTACTCTGTGGGTAAGTTTGTGTTTCTGTGCTAGTAAGCCCAGCATGGCGCCAAACTCTTCCATCCATAGAAAGTAAAACCACATGTGATACCCTGATAAAAGACACTTCCACCATTCATTGCAAAGTTCAAATACATTTGATGGATTTAGGAGAACTCACGGTACGTTTGTTCTGCACAGAATAGGCTTTAGCTATTTTATACTGAGCATCAGAAAAAAAAAAACCACCCTAAACCCAACAATCTTTTTATGGTTAAAGGATTTACTAAAAAGTTGCTTTTTGCTGCTTCTTCAGCCAAAACTGAAATTTACTAAGTTCGTTCCAGATATATAGACATTTACCACCTATTTTTCTTAACTCTATGCTGTTAAGAAATGCTAGTTGTTTAGCATAAATAAGTTTTAAATAGAATAAGTCAGCAACAAGTCAGGATAGTGGCCTGCTGCCTGGAGACAGGGAAGGAATTCAATAAGGAGTCAGAAGGTGACAAGGAGTCTCAGGCCAGAATCACCACTGGGAGAAAGGGTGCATGAAAGGCACACGTAGATGGCATGAAGGACGGATGCATGGTCTGTCAGGGTATGAAAGCCTGGGCATTTCTTTGGGGCCCCTCTCTGGAAGCGCTCAGCTGCTGCTGTACCTTTCTATTAAATTACTTATTTTTCTGAGATTCTGTGCCTGAGACTCTGCTTCAGGAAACCTGGGGTTTGGACTGCGCTTCTTTAACAATGCGATACTATATATTTGGGATGATGGATGCATCTATCTTACCCTAATCTATCAATTGCTGTTCTATATAAAATTGCTGTATTACATTTTGGTTTATATTGATATTGAAGAGGCTGCTATTGTTTCTTAAATGTGAGTTCTTAACAGTTTGTGCTTGTTTCATCTTGAGTTGTGACAATTTATGGTTTACCATACAAAAGGTAAATAAAAGTTTGTCGCCACTGGTTATGGAAATAGAACTAGCTTTGAATTCAGTGGCAAGATAAAGTAGTAGCTCTGAATGAGAGGTCAGATTATTAATCCGTGGTGAACTATGGAAAATAGTCCAGTTTTTATCCTTTCTGCTTAAATTGAGAGATCTCCATGAGACAGGAAGAATCTCCCTGCCAAAACATATCTCTCCATCCCATTTAGGATTACTTTTTTATTAGGTGCTTAAAATTTAGGATCATAGATAGGCTAAAAGAAGTTGGAAGGGGCCTCAGGAGATGTCTAGTCCAACGTCCTGCTCCGAACAGGGTTAGCTCTTGAGGTCCAGCCAAATTTTGAAAAATCTCAAGGCTGGCACCTCCATAACCTCTCCGGGCAACCTGATGCAGTTCTGATTACTTCTCAGAAAGAAATACATTATCTTTCTTATAAAAGCTTTTGCATATTTATCCACCTTCCCTTTGCTTTGGCACCTTAGCTACATTCTAACCACAAAGAGATGAAACATGCTTTTCAAAATTCTATTTCTTTATATTTGAACAGAGGCAGATTTTAATCTTTTAAGCAATGTGCAAACCTAGAAGATGGTGAGCAGATTTCATCTTAATTTCTACGGCAGAATTTTCTGTAACTACATATTCCAAATGACACTTGGCCGTTCTAGTATGTACATTCCATACATATGTGAGAAACCCCCTTCATTCTCTGAAACCGTTTCTCAGCAGAACAGGAAAACAATTACAGCAAAATTTTAAAATTATTCCTCTCACAGCTGTGCAAATAAGAATTGATAGTCATGGTTGTTTCAGTGTGAACAGAGGAAGTGATTAATGAATGCTTCTCAGTAAGATACAAATGTTTTATAGTATAAGTCACAGTGAACTATGTCTATTTAATAGAAACAGTAGCAATAAGTGAAAATAAGTTGAGCTTCATCAGTGTATTCAGTTAGTTGAAAATAAAACTTTATTTTTTAATAGATTGAAAACAATTTTGGAGCCCAAAGGCTCCTTTTCTCCCTAACTTGGAGATAATGTAAGTGTCAAACATTAGTCAAAAACATACCAGTTAGCTGGTTATTAATTGACAGCCTCCCAAGCAGTATCTGCTGGCATCCTTTTATCTTGCTGCGAGATTGGAGGCCGATATCTGCAGAACCTGTCAATGTCACTCCGGTGTCAGGCATTTGAGGTGTTTCCCTGAAGAGATTAAGGATGCCGCACTGCATCGCTTTTCTTCTGCTCCATCGAAAATAGAGCTCAACCTGGGTTATTTGATTAGCCTATCTTAATATAGTAGTATTATGTAATATACAATGCAAAATACATTTCATAGTCTGTTAGCTCTTCATTTTGATTTACAGGGGCAAGCAAGTGAAAGCAAAATCAATGCAGATGCAAGCCTGGTTTCAACAGCTCACAGAAGTTGCTCAGTGGCAACTTTCTGGCAATTGCTATTTATGCCTCCACACGCAGCTACAGGGACAGCAAACGGCGCTCTTCCTGTGGCCTTCTCCTTCTCTCAACTTTTATTAAAAAAAAAAAAAAAGAAAAAAATTGGAGAAACATTTTGCTTTGTAAAATAAGCATAGGAGTTACAGCTTCTGACTTAAAATGACCCATCTCAGAAATATACAGAATACGCTTCCTGGGCCAGACCATCAAACTTCCTACGACTTTCTAGGCATGTCTGTGCTGTGTGCATAGTGGAGAACAGTGAAATTTGGCCGGGATAGGGAATGCAGCTCCTTTTTGAAAACACCAGCTCCAGTTCATAAGCAATGCTGCTGCTCTGCTGTGCCAACAGGACAGTGTGGTTGTATGGATTTCTGGATTGTGCTGGCTCCTACCATGGCAAATCTGAGCAGCTAACTGTACCAATACATAAAAATAGGGCTTGTTTTCAACATAACAAGTTTTTCTGAGACTGACTGTGCTAAATCTTAGCTTACTGGATCAAGGTCATTGAGTAACATGAGTTGGCACTTCTGATGCCAGCTAACAACCCTGGCTGTTAACTGGCGTGCCCTCATAATTTGTTCTATTATTTACAGAACCCATTGAGGTTCTCAGGTGTTGAACGAAGGAACATCTTTGCTTCTTTCCCTAACTGTAACTTGTGAATCCGTCTGCATACTCAGTGGAAGGAACATGGATGTTACAGAGTGATACAAAAATTAGCCTGAAACGTACAATAAGGCTTTAAATCACCATTGGTAATGATTCAAGGAGTAACCACATACTTGTATTTTAGGCGTAGTTTGTCACTTGCGAATGTTTGGGAGATTATAGCTTCAGTAGATGGAATATTTATAAATAAAATGTACTAAGTTGAGTGTTTTTACATTAATTCATAAGCCAATATGTGCAATGAAGTACCTCGGGACATGTTCTGGCCACAAGTGCAAGAGCACCATCAAAAAGAAAAAAGACTTTAGGTGCATTCTCTGAGAAAATACATTATTTTCTAGTACAAAGAAGTAGGATTTGTCTTGTGGGCCTATCATGCATGAATCAAAAGGTGATAATGCTACATGCAAGGTGGAAAATCAAAAGATAAAATACCTGTACAACGACGTATATCAGTGATTTTTCCTTTTTAGTGAGCTCAGTGAGCTGAGTTCTGAATCCTTTCCAGGATGTCTGAGAAAACACAAGTCAGAAAATTAGCCAATGAGTCCTGATTGTGCACTCAGCCAAGTCACCTTTGACAGAAGTGACGACTGCAGAACCATGGCATACTGTCAATGTAAAGCCAAGTGCAGTTTTTCTTTAAGAAACTCTTCTATCCTTTTTAACCTGGTTCAGAATTGCAACTGTATTTTCACCAGTGCAGCTTTGTGGTAGACTGCACCTTCCAGCGTCCTCCAGTGAAGGCATACGCTGGGAGGTGGAGCTGTTTGGCTCAGCAGCTGCTGGCTCAGGCTGAACGACAGACTCGGCAGGAGTGAGGAACCGCTGTGACAAGGCACATGCTCCTAAAGACAAAACTTCTTTTGCAGTAACTCCTGCTCCTGGCTGTGTGCAGAGCAGTGTCCGGGCCCCAGCAGAAACTGGGCCCCAGGACCAGCTGGCCCGCAGGCTGCACATGGCTGAGTAGCAGGCAGGAGAAATCTTGCGTCTTTGGGAACGGTATCTCTCACTTCATAGAATTATAGAATCGTTTAGGTTGGAAAAGACCTAAAAGATCATCAAATCCAACTTTTAACCCAGCACTGCCAAGTCCACCAGTTCACACTGAATCTCTTAGCAGCACACCTCTCATGCAGGAAGGGAAAATACAATGCGTTTCTTAAGAGGATGCTCCCTTCTGCATTATGTTCTCATTTCTAGACTCTGATTTCAGACAGGGGTGACGCTTATGACTACACCCTCACTTCCCTGTGGCTGTGACTCTTGATGGGACAAAGTGCTGAGCAACCCTCAGGTAACTCTGAAGCTGGTCCTGCTCTATGCACGAGCAGAACAAGATGACCTCCAGCGTGCTCTTCCAACCTCAACTATTCTGCAACTCTTAAGTGTCGTTTATTTTAATTAAAGCTTTGTGTAGCTCAAGTGCAACAGAATAAGCCCTGCTGCTTTATTGTGTGAAATACAATGGGTTTGTTTCCAGTGGAACAACTTCCAGTGCTGATTTTCAGCTTTTGCTATGTCCCTGCTCATCAGTCTATCGTTTTGGTAATGTTAGTAGCAAACTCAGAGAGAGGTTTCCTGCCTGTCAGCGCTCGTTTCAGCTCGCTTCCCAAACGCGAAAAAGAATACTTATGGACAGGCCATCTAAAGAGATTCCTTCCAATAATTTATGGTGAGTATCTTTAGAGGGAACATAGAAGCATTACTTTTGAATGATGCAAATTACTATTTTATGTCCCTCTCAGTTAATCTGAGTATATAAAATGTTCAATTTTTATGATTTATACACAAGCTAATTACAATCCATTGTGAAGACAGCTTTAAAAATCAATGTAAAAAATAACAGTTACACATAAATGAAAGAGAAGCAAAAAGTGCAGCCACAAGCTATTACACATATAATGAAAATGGATTTATTGCTCAAGTCTTTTATTACCTTCTATTATTAACCCATTAAGAAAGTCCCTTAAGTTTAATCCAAACTGGAAAAGACACATTCACATGCACATATATCTATGATATTCCAGGCAAATATACACTAAAGGAACACTGTGAGAATTAAAGCTCCCAGAAGAAGATTAAACATTACTATTCCCACATCTCTGAAATCAGCGTGATGTATCTGTCAATAACTTATAAAATGCGTACTTCAAAATGTTCCTAAATGGTGGAAAAGCCAGGAATTACAAGGGGTTTAGCACGGGAACACACACATATAAATTCCATCCTGGGTTTGTAGTAGCCCAGCATACTTCTTTGCTTCCAATGCCCCTAGCCACTCAAAAATCCGAGGATGTACAGTCCTGGAGAAATAACGGGTCACTGCACACTTAAGTATCTACAGAGTTATGGGTTATATCTCTAGACGAAGAGATTCAAATATGCATATTTCTGGAGCTTTGCACCTGTGTATTGAAGTGATTGCACATAATTAGCAATGTGATTAGCAAATATGTTTTCACATACTGCATATAATTAGACTTACAGAAACACACTACATTTAGAATATTTTAATGTAGATAAACTTTGAGGGCGAAAATGAAGTGTTATTAACAAAATGTAAATTGTTTAACCCCTAATGCGCTGGCTTCTGCTAATGGTATCTCCTGTATCCTTTTGCTGGTAGAGGTATTCCCAGCCATACAAGCTCACGGCTGTGGTGAGGGAGGTAGGAGCTGGTACGATGTGCTGTGAAGGTTTCTTCACCCCTCCCTAGTGCTGCTGAAGTAGTGATGTGCAGTTCCCGGCTATGGGGCCCTAAATACGGGGGGGAGGAAGAAAAAGAAGGCAACAGGATTAATGCTAGATTTACTGCTATCTTGATGCATCCTCTCCTGAATATCTTGGTCACTAAAATAAAATAGTGACGCATCTAGACAGATATTTGGCCAACTTCTAAGAACAGACACAGGTATATATGGTAATCACATATAACTAATTTCGTCTTACACTAAGGAAACATTACGTTTACCTATTACTTTGTAATAAAGCTCAGTTTCTAACTGTAAGCCTTGGCTTTATTTTGGTTTTCCATTATTCCTTGATCATAACTTCCTAGATTAAACAAAGTTAAATCCAAAATACACTGCCACTACTGCTTATTCACACTTGTAAACTGCTGTTCATACTGTGATTTTGATGACTCTGACAGTTATCATAAACAATTTACTCTATTAGGTTGATATACTTTGGTCTATTGAAAGAATTAACATTAAATGATAGATCTACTCTGTGATACTCGTGAAGGAAAAGTGAGATCCTGCCTGCTGGAAGCCCCAGCAAACTTCCAAAAGAGTCTTTCTAAGAATCTTCCTTCCAAAAAGAAAGTGTAAGCTCCCATTTTCTCCACATTTTTGCTATAAACTTGGGATTCTCGAACACTTCATCAAAGGAATGTAATTATAAAATATCTGGACAACTTGTATCATCTATTTCTCAGCAGTTGGGAGAGGGGATGACAATTATGTTAAAAGCATCCATATTTAAATAAAATAGCTTTACAGCATATGAAATTATATATTATAAATACCAGTTGCAATATTTTAATGCCTGCTAATTCCCAGTTATGCTTGCACATAGCCACAGATGAGTGTGCAGAGATGGGAATTGTTTTAAAGATCAAATTCTGATATTTCACTCACCATTATTGATCTGTAAGGCACCTCTGTCTTCTCTTAGCCATGCAATTCTTACAATATTACAGCTTTCTTTTTTGCCACAAAATGATATAAAATGTTGGTAGTTTGTAGGTACATACTTCTCCTTACTAAACCACTTCAACTTCAAGTGCCCTTGGACCCCTTGGCCAAACAAGCTGCTTTGTCCAGCCTGTATTTTGATCTCCTTTTCTGCCAGCTGGAGAATTATTCGTTCATTTTTTTGATGATTCTTAATCTGAACAAGCACTCAAGCAATCTTCGCCTCAACTCTCCCTCTGAATTTACAGTTTATTCATCTCAAACCTGTCACTATGTTGAACAATTTTTCTTCCCCCTCATATTTCTTAGCAAGTCATTGGTCTGTCGCAGACAGACAGCAAGGCCAACAGATCCTTTCCTCTGCTGAGGGTTAGGGGAACTATTTGTATCTTGACATTTGCTGCCACAATTTGCCACTATAGGTTAAAATTCCTACTTCTTATTGTAATTACAGTTCCTACAATACTTTAATACAAGATCGTAAGATAAATTAGCGCTGGAGGCACTCGGATGTCTCAACCCCAAACTTCAAACTGAGTATGAGTATCTAATCTATCATCTACAGTATTTGTGGTTTTCTGTATTGCAACTTTTGTAGGTCGACTACATTTGAGCTAATATGAGTAATTCCTCTGCAGCCCCAGCTGTGAAATAGCCTACATCCATTCATAATTAAATCTGAATTCCTCTCAGCATTTTTCAGAAGTCCAGCGGAACTGATGGCAGGACCAGTAGAACAATTTAGAGAATAAATATTACCATTCATACATTTTACAAATCTACAAAAAGACAACATGGGATCTTTCTGTATGGTAGGGAAGAATTACTGATTATTACATGCCTTAAGGTGCTTATAGAATGACAGGTAAATAAGAAAGAGTTAAGAAATGTCCCCAAACAGTTGTTGGAATCCTTCTCAGAAAGGGCTAAATTGTTCTAAACACTCCTGTAGCGGCACATTAAAAAAGTGCAGTTCTTGAATTCAGACTTCAAAGTACCCAGGTCGGCTCACTGGAATGAATCCAAGAAAGGTCTAGTAAGAAGTAGTGGCAACCCAGAAAGCGATAACGGTTCTGAACTTCCGGTGATTTTCAGTAAGGAGTTGGAGGTCAGTTATGAAGGAAAGGTTTAAACTTGAGGACAGCTGTGAAAGCCAGATAGGGGTGCTAGAAATTGAGCCTGAGCTACCATTTGCAATGCTTTTCTCCATTTTCCATCTGTATCCCACAGAGATCAGATGAAGGAGATGAAAGGCTGAGATCAAATACTACAGAGATCTTGGAGAAGGAAACTTCTTGGAGGATTTTTTTTTTGGTTGGTTGGTTTTGCTTTTTTGTTTAGTTGGTTTTGGGGTGTTTTTATACATCTCAGCTCAAAGACTGAAAAGATGTACAAAAATGGAAGGAGGAGGGGCCTAGTGGATTATTTCTAATATTACTTCAGATTTATTTCTCAGAAGACACTAAAGTTTCTGGACTTCATACGAAGTTGTGATGGGGATTTGGATCAAGTTAGATCATGTCTATCCATAACACGTCTAAAAGTCAGTCCTGAGCAAAAAGACAAGATATGGCCTGAACAACTTTGAAAACCTTAGTAATCTCACTTCTAAACAGAAGCAGAAGTGCTCAAGATAAACTGATAGTGGGGCGAGTTCTGTTTGATGGGGGCTTGCAGATTAAGACCACCTGAAAGGAAGTGAAAGGTTTCTGTGTGATGGTGAGGAAGACGATCTCGCTGTGATGCACGTCACCAGGTGGCAGTCTTGCAACTCCTATACGATACTATACGAGGCGTTTTGGAGTCTTGCGAGGAATACTGAGAGAGATACATACTGGATTTTCCTAGGCAGAAGGAAGCATCTAGCAGTTTTAGAAGAGCCAGCTCCCTCTGTATTGATCTCCCTGATCAGAGTCAATTCCTGGGAGGAAGTTACGGTCTGAGAACTTGGGTGTTGACTTGGACACCTTAGTCTTTAAATGAGGGAATTAATTTATTGCATACTGCTAGACTGTTCTTTACAGGGAAAAACAAAAGGCCGTATGCAAATGCAGTAGCAATATCCTTCACATGATTGACAGTGACTGAGTCTGTGGCATTTCTGCTTCTACCTGAATCTGGAAAAATAAATGTGGATGTGGTACAGATGACGTGCCTGTGATCTGTAATAAGCCCACAAAAGCTGCTCTACAGTCTGGAGTCTGCATCATAAATATTGCAGGATTCAGAAGGCTGAGGATTGTAAGGAACATTTGTAAGTTAGTCTAAGTTCTTCTGTGGGCAGAATGGAAATGGGAGAACAACTTGCTGTGTCTGTCCTGCTAAATGCTTTTTTTCCCAGGCTGTCTTCACACGGCAGATTCTGGTTGTAGAGAGCGCACGAACAACACTATGTTTAGGGTTTGGGGGATTACAAAACCACCCTGCATTTCATCCTCTTTGCTTTCTGTCTTTGGTGCAGGACCAGCATTTGCTGCTAGTCATTTGATATTGCATCTTTGAATAACTGGAATATTTGTAACTCCACTTGAAATATCTTCCTACTCACCAGCTCTGACTGGGCATATCATGGAGCTGCCAGTATCTTTTGAATGGCAACAACAGCCAGAGGCTCTTAGGCTAGTTTGCAGGTGCTGTTCACGCCAT
>WEIS01059300.1:1457-18014 GCA_013389965.1 Todus mexicanus
GGGGAAAAACCCCACCACCTTTTTTTTTTCCACGCGTTGAAGCATTTCTTGTAGAATTAGGATTATTCCGAGGGGAAAATAAACGTGGCGTAGGAGGTTTGTGGTGTTTTAGCCGCCGGGGCCGCTGCGGGTGGAGGTGAGGAGGGTTTTCGCTTGGTTTGTTGCTGCCACATTGGGTAAAATCACCTGGTTTTTTTATCGGAACGTCCCAACCAGCGCTTGCGAGCGGCGAGAAGGGAAGTGGGCGAGCAGCTGATATTTTCCGTTGCAAACCGAAGTGCCAGGCGGCGTTTTGGGGCCCTTTACTTAGTTTCTCGATAACCCTGCCGCGGCAAAACGGGGCAACGTCGTGGCCCCGAAACGCTCGACGCGGCTCCGAGGTTTCGCTCGAGTTGTGAAATCACCCCTGGGCTTGGTGGCTTCAGGATTTGTAGCCCAAACGAGGCGGGGTTTTTTTTTTGGCCCGTCCGTGGCTTTTTTCACTCAGAACCTCCCAAAAATTCGAGCCGCTGGTCGGGCGGTTGCGTGTGAGGGGCTGAAAACGGTTGAGGCCGGTTTGTTTGGCGGCGGTTCCTGGTGGATGTGCCTCTTGATTCCGCCGAGGCTTCTCCTGCCGCCGTCCTCGGCGCGTTCGTGCGCGTTTAGCTCGTTTTCCTCAGCGTGTTTTTGGGTGTTTATCTCATTTTAACTCTTCTTCCTGCTTCCCCCGTCGCCTCCCGGGCAGGATTTTCCTCTGCCCTCGTTGCAGCTTTTGTTGAGGTGCCTTCGCCTGGTCTGGACCGTGTTTTGGGGGTGTTTATCTGCATCCTTCCTCCCCTCCTGCCGATTCCTGCCTCCTCAGGAGTCTCCTCCTCTTTGGAACCGCTTTATTTATCTTTTGCTTATCTTCTTTAGGGCCTTTCCTGCTCCATTCCGCGGCAAAATCAGCCCCTCCGCTGCTGCTCGTAGAAACTTTCGCTCGGGGCTATTTCCTATAACTTAACGTAAAGATTTTCATCGTAGAACTCGGAGGGGGATAAATATTTAAGCTCCACGAAGGGGAAATCGCCGCGTCCCGGGCGAGCCCGTAACGAGAGCGTGAGGAAACCAGGAGGGGGTAAACCCAAGGTGCTGAGCAAACGACCTTTCCAGTCTTTCCAGTTGGCTTCCAGTATAATAACCCCACTCCCAGTGCCTGGCAAAATCAACCGGCTAATCCTCTGATCTTAACCAGGCCTCGGGCCACGAATTCTTGGGAATTTGGGGCTCGGCCGCCGCCCGGGCTCTGCATCTGAAGCAGAAACGCCCCCGTCGAGGGCTCCTGATAACCCGAAGGGCAGCGGCTTCGGTGCCTGACGGGACCCAGAAGCTCTTTGCCGTTGAATTCCCAGCTCGTGGCGGCGGCTTTTCAGAATTTACTGCTTTGGTTGTGGGCTTAAGCTTCTCCCCTCGCCCGCTTTAAATGAACCTACTCATTTTCTTGCGAAAGGCGGCCGTGAATCTCCGAGCGGCTCTTGATGTTTTCCTTCTGCCAGAGGCGGTTTAGACGAGGAAAACAATGAAAACCTTCTCGGGGACGCATCCAGAGTGGCTTTTAATGTCTTTCTCGAGGTGTCTTCTTCAATTTAATAGGAGGGATGAGGTGGTTTTTTTTTTAGCTGCTCCAACCAGGCTTTATTTGGCCGTTTCCAAGCTGCTCGGATATTCCTGGCGAAACATAAAGCCGGGGCTTTGATGGGGCCCAGATATTAAAGCAGCTGCCGAGAAGATGAAACACATCAAAGCGCTTTTCCGACGCTCGGAAAAATACCCGATAAGCGAAACCAGGAGAAGTTGGGTGATGCCGAACGTGGCAGCGACGGCAGCGAGGCTCCGAGAGCTGAGCTGAGGTTCATATTTTAGTTAAATTTACCCCAAAATCTCCACTTTCCTTCTCCGGGGCTGGAGGAACGTGGCCAAAAAGCGTCGCGGTTACGAGGAGGAGCGTTTAGAAGCAGGTTCTTCATGGTTGGGCTTGAGGAACTTAAAGGTCTCCTCAAACCAGAAGGATTCTGGGGTTCTTTGGGCACGGTTAATGTTCGGTGGCTGCTTTGGTTCCTCATCTGGATGTCCTGGTACTGGGGGTGCTGGGCCACGGACCAGTTGGCCCACTGGGTCCTCCTTCTCCCACCCCACTTTCCTCCCAACCTCAGCGGGAAATTCCACCCTGAGGGAGACCAGTTTTCCCAGGAACACTCCGAAGGCTCCTCTCCTTCCAGAGCCGCTTCCCTCAAATCCTTCCGCGTTGATTCGCGGCTGTTTTGGCCGAAGAGCTGCTGGAGAAGTCCCTGCTTGTTTTATAACCTCTTCCAAAAGCAGCTGGAGCTGAGCCGTCTTGCTCCGAACCCCAGTTTTCTCACTCTGAACCCCACTTTTCTTGCTCCAAACCCCAATTTTCTTGCTCTGAACCCCTCTTTTCCTGCTCCGACCCCACTTTTCTTGCTCCAAACCCCACTTTTCTTGCTCCAAACCCCAATTTTCTTGCTCTGAACCCCTCTTTTCCTGCTCCGACCCCAGTTTTCTTGCTCCAAACCGCAGTTTTCTTGCTCCAAACCCCACTTTTCTTGCTCCAAACTGAGTTTTCTTGCTCCGAACCCCAGTTTTCTTGCTCCAAACCCCAGTTTTCTTGCTCCAAACTGAGTTTTCTTGCTTTGAACCCCAGTTTTCTTGCTCCGAACCGCAGTTTTCTTGCTCCGAACCCCAGTTTTCTTGCTCCAAACCCCAATTTTCTCACTCTGAACCCCAATTTTCTTGCTCTGAACCTCAATTTTCATGCTCCAAACCCAATTTTCTCACTCTGAACCCCACTTTTCTTGCTCCAAACTGAGTTTTCTTGCTTTGAACCCCAGTTTTCTTGCTCCGAACCGCAGTTTTCTTGCTCTGAACCCCAATTTTCATGCTCCAACCCCAATTTTCTTGCTCCGAACCCAAATTTTCATGCTCCAACCCCAATTTTCTTGCTCCGAACCCCAATTTTCATCCTCCCAACCCAATTTTAGTTGGATTAAACATGAACCAAACGCTCCACTCCAGCATTTACGACCATTTTTCTTCTGGAGTAGTTAGAAATAATGAGGGTTTTTTCCACAATCCGTTGACAAACAGTTGATTTCAAGAAGGTTTTTGAGCAAAGCTCCATGGTTTAATGTATTTAAGCCATATTCGCTTTGCGAGGACTTTCTTTAGCAACAGCCTCTGCTTAAATTAACCTTCCCTGCAATAACGTTGGGATTTAACCTGTCGGAATGGGGGATTTGGGGGGGGAAAAAAGCCAAATCAAGCTCTGAGCAGCCTCAACGGAGACCCTTAAGTGCTGTTGGGAGTGTCGGGGAGGCTGGAGCTCTGAAGGACACCCTGAATTTACCGACCACGCGACCAACTCGGGCCCGTCAGCGCGGGGGGAGGTTGTTGTGAGGCTGTTTTTTCGCTGAGTAACACGCGAGGCGGTCGCTGGAGACGTTCGGAATTCCCGAGCACGGCGTTTGTTGAGGGTCAAGGGGAAAGTTCAGGAGGGGGTGAGAAGACCATCAAGTGACACCTCAGGAGCTGCCTCAGCTCTTCCCCACGAGATCTTCCCGAGCCAGCAGCAGGTCGGGGCGGGGGTGGAAACACCAGCAGCTTGACTCAGCAAGTTTCGAGAGCTCCTGCCGAGTCATCTGCTTTTGCTGACAAAACCCCAAGTTCCTCTTTTATTTTAACCCCCCAAGAATGGGGGTCGAAGTTGCCGGAGGTCACCACGAAGCGGTGGAAGCCGTTGTTGAGCAGGTCGAGCGAGGGGTTTTGCCACCGAATCCCTGGGGAAGGCTTCTGGGAGAGCGTTGCCGGCGCCGCCGCCGGGTCTCGTGCGTCCGCGGAGCTCCGAAATGTCTCCTGCTGGCTCCGCCGTCTGCGGCACGTGCGCGGCGGCGGCGGCCGGGCTGGGATCGGAGGGTGGCAAAGCAGGATCTGTAGGGGACTTGATGAGAGTCTCGGGATGAAGATCCCGGCTGCCCGGGGCCAGAAAACATGTTTAGATGCTGCTCTGGTAGAGCAGGTTGGACCAGATGAAGCAATGGACTGATTCTACCGGAGGAAAAAGTCCGTGAGCTCCGTCTGTCCTGGTTTAGCCCCTCCTGGGAGCTTTTTGCTTTCACTTCTGCGAGGTTTTTCTTCTGGAGGTTGTCCTTTTTCCACCCACCTCCTCTCGAGGCCACCGTGGAGGGGGTTTTAACTCTCTTTGTCCCATCCCAAGTGGCAAAAAACCATTAGAGGGTTCTTCCGTCTAACCTGGGGCTGGTTTGAGGGTGTATCCTACAGGGAGGGTGTTGAGGAGCTGGAGAAGGGCAACAGAGCTGGGGAAGGGGCTGGAGAACAAGGAGAAGGGGCTGGAGAACTTGTGAGGAGCAGCTGAGGGACCTGGGGGTGTTGAGCCTGGAGCAAAGGAGGCTCAGGGGAGACCTTCTGGCTCTGCACAACTCCCTGACAGGAGCTTGGGCTGAGATCTCATGTCCCTGTGAGAGGAACTGGCCTCAAGCTGCACCAGGGGAGGTTGAGGTTGGAGCTGAGGAACAATTTCTTCCCCACTCTCAAGGGTTGCCCAGGCATGTCCCAGGCTGCCCAGGGCAGGGGTGGAGTCCCCCTGATCCCTGGAGGGGTTTCCAAGCCGTGGAGATGTGGTGCTGAGGGACACGGGGCAGTGGTGCCCTGGGCAGGGCTGGGGGAACGCTTGGAGTCGGAATGACCTTAAAGGTCTCTTCCAACCCCAACCAGTCCATGGTTCTGCAAATGGGTCCGTCCCAAACTGGGAAAGGACCGAGTCACTGGTGGAATCCAGCTGCTGCCCCACAGCTTGGGGTCACGAGCTCCAACTGAAAGCAGCAGGTCCGCCATGCTCGTGGGGAATGACGACCTGCGCAGGCAGCGTCTGTTCCAACCTTCTCCTCTCTTTGGTGGGGACGTGGACGTGGAACGTCGATGTTCTGGGGGTGGGGGCTGGTGGGCTGCGGGTTGCTGAGACGCGTCGCCGCCGTGTGCTGCCCGGTTCTGACTGCCCTTGCTGTCTGCTCGAGCAGGTGCCCTGGCGCTCTGGGCCCTAATCACCCATGTGATGTATGTGCAGGATTACTGGAGGACCTGGTTAAAAGGGCTGAGGTTCTTCCTCTTCATCGGGATCCTCTTCTCAGCTCTCTCCGTGGTGGGATTCTGCGCGTTCCTCGCTCTGGCCATCACCAAGCACCAGTGTAAGTACTTTATTGCCGGCGGCGACCGGGAGAAACGACTCGCCGCTGGGATTACTGGGGTTGGGTGAAGCAGAGAAGCCCCTGAGGAGACCTTCTCGGGGTTGTTGAGGGATGGTAAGAAAGATGGGGACGCTTGTGAGCAGGGCCTGTTGGGACGGGACAAGGAGAGATGGTTTGAAACTAAAAGAGGGAGATTTAGACGAGAGAGAGAAGGAAGAAATTGTGGCTGCTGAGGGTGCTGAGACCTTGGCTGAGGTTGCCCCGTCCCTGAAACTGTCGCAGGGGAGGTTGGATGGTGCCTCTTCAGCCCTCCTAGAGCAGGTGGGGGAGGATCTTGGAATCTCAGCAGGGTGAGAACGTCTTCGATGCCTCCTCAGCATGCAAAGCTGCCTTGCTCGGGAATATTTAACACCCTCTAGGGAGGTCTCACGTAGTTCCTCCAGGATTTCCTTGGCCGCAGAGCAAAGAGAGAACGTTTGGGGCTTGTTTATTTTCAGTTGTCCGCGTTTGTTGCTTGCTGCACTTGGGCCAAAAGCCACCAAGAGTCCTTGGGGGGGGTTGTCCTCATGGTGGTGGACAAGCTGCGCTGGGGTCCTGACCCTCTGAAATCCTTCGGTTTAACCCGAACACGCTCCCCAGGGATCCTCGAGGCCTCAGGGCTGGTGGATGGGCGGGGAAAACGCTCCTGCTCAAGCCTTAGAAATACAAACGGAGAAAGAAAAGCAAATATTTGTTCATCGCCTCCTTTCTCGGCGCCGGGAAAAGTGGGAAATTCCCAGGAAGGCTGCTGCTGCTGCGCCAGCAAAAAGCAGAACCAAGCCCAGCAGGCTTGGAAGGGATCATAGAATCATAGAATATTTAAGGCTGGAAAAGCCCTCTTAGATCATCGAGTCCAGCCTAGGACCTACCACCACCACTCAGCTAAACCCTGCCGCTAAGTGTGGCATCCAGGCTGGCCTTAAACCCCTCCAGGGACGGGGACTCCACCACCTCCCTGGGCAGCCCAGCCCAGGGTTTGATCCCCCTTGCTGTGAGGAAGAGCTTCCCAACATCCAACCTCAACCTCCCCTGGGGCAGCTTGAGGCCGGCCCCTCTGGGCCTGGCACAGATTGCCTGGGAGAAGAGCCCATCCCCCTCCTGCCTACACCTTCCCTTCAGGGGGTTGGAGAGAGGGAGAAGGTCCCCCCTGAGCCTCCTCTTCTCCAGGCTGAACAGCCCCAGCTCCCTCAGCCTCTCCTCAGCAGATTTCCCCTCCAGTCCCTTCACGAGTCAGATCCCGAAGCAGAGGCAGTTTGGGAGTAGCTGAAGAAGAAAGGGGGTAATTAGTGAAGGTTCTCCAAAACGACGACGAACGAACGCCCGATTCGATCCCCGGGAGCGCTGGGGTTGAGCTCCAGCCTTCCCAACCGGACTTTTGAGGGCTAACTGGGATTTTTAACCCTTCTCTTCCTCTCTCCCAGCCCTGACTGATCCCAGGAGCTACTACCTGTCGTGCGTCTGGAGCTTCATCTCCTTGAAATGGGCTTTCCTGCTCAGCTTGTACGCTCACCGGTACCGCAACGAGTTCGCCGACATCAGCATCCTCAGTGACTTCTGACGCTGCCTGGACTCGACCCCCGTCTGAAGGTGCTGGATGGTTGACTTGGCGTCATCCCCCCGGCTGTCCCTCCCCTCAAGGTGTGGTACGAGCACGAGATGTCCGAGAGGAACGGCGAAGGAACCCACCCGGTGCTGCTCTGTCTGTCCCTCTGTTCGCAGGAGGGGGGTATTTCCTCCTTGCTTTTACTCAACCCCGTGGAATTTGGCTGGGGATGTCGCCCTGGTCCCTCTGGCACCTTCCCGGGACGCCCCGTGGCTGGTGATGAGGTGAAGACCCCACGTAGCAGGCCCAGGTCACCACTTTGCATTGCCCAGAAGTTTGGGGGATGTCCCGGGAGCTGTAGCTTCATCCCTCTTGTGACTGCAACACCCCAACATCTCGTAGGAGCTGTAGTTTCACCCCTCTTGACTGATAACCCCAACATATAGGAGCTGTAGCTTCATCCCTCGTAACTGCAACACCCCAACATCTCGTAGGAGCTGTAGCTTCACCCCTCTTGACTGATAACCCCAACATGTTGTAGGAGCTGTAGCTTCATGCCTCATGCCTGCAACACCCCAACATCCTGTAGGAGCTGTAGCTTCACCCCTCTTGACTGCAACACCCCAACATCTCGTAGGAGCTGTAGCTTCATCCCTCGTGGCTGCAACACCCCAACATCTTGTAGGAGCTGTAGCTTCATCCCTTATGGCTGCAACACCCCAACATCTTGTAGGAGCTGTAGCTTCATCGCTCTTGCCTGCAACACCCCAACATCTTGTAGGAGCTGTAGCTTCACCCCTTGTGGGTTGTTTTTACACATCATATGTGAGGTGGGCGCTCTTCTGGGGTCTACCTGACGGCAGCGATGCCACCCAAAGCTCCGCTCTGACCAACCCAACACCCCGGTGGCTTCAGGGACCTCTTTAATCCCTGGGTGGTTGTTTTTTTTTTGCTCCCTGCCGCCAGCAACCCCGAGAAGCTGGAAAACCTCGAGCATTTTTAGCTCCTGGCCCTCAGCAGCACATCAGGGGCTCTTCTCTTGGCCAAAAGTCCCGTTGACATCGCCGTGGAGGTTTTTAAACGTTACTTCGGAGACTCTGAAGTTGCCTCCGGGTATCTCACGGAGTCTTTTTTTCCCCCCCCCCCCCTTTCTTTTTGGTCTTCCCGCCGTGTTTTAGCGCTGGAGCTTCTCCTCGCCTCTCCGCTTTTTAACAGAGGGTGGGTGTAAATAACCCGATCTATTTTTACATGGTCTCAAGGCTTGGTTTGCACGCTCGGTGGGAGGGTGGGAGGTGGGCCCTTTGCGCCTCTTCCCGGTGTCTCCGCCTCCCAAGCACCGCTCGAACTGGACGCGGCACCAGGTGGTGGCAAGAGCAGAAATACACTCGCCTTTCTCACCAAACCAGCCTCTCGGGTGGTTCTTTTCCCCTACCCCGGTGGTGAAATCCCAGCTCTGAGAAGGGGGCCGGTGTGGTGGGCACCGTTCCAGGTGAGCTTGGAGCTGACGGGGCTCTGAGGAACCTCCTCTAGTTGCAGATGTTCCTTGCTCCCTGGACTCGATGAGCTTCGAAGGTCCCTCCCCACCCAAACCAGTTGTACGGAACGGAGAATCCTCCTGCTTTTCCTCCTCGTAGGGTTTTGGGACAGGAGAAGGCAGGTTTTGGAGGGGCCGTGCAAGGTGACATCTTCATTTCGGTGCTGAAGGTCACCTGGAAGTTTGCTGAGAACTTCTGCTCTGCTCTTCCAACCGAGCACCCATCATGGAGATGGCTGCGAGGCCATCACGGGCCAACGCTGGTGGAGATCCCTCCTCCCCACACCTCGCAGGAGCAGCTCTTCCCCTCCCAGCTCTGCCTGGTGGCATGAGTCCCATCACCGCTGCTGGGACCAGGTCCCCATGTCCCCACCCCTGACCGAGTCCTGAGGATCAGGAGGGTCTGAGGTGGAGGAGGAGGCCCCAGCAGCTTCGTTCCTGCTCATCTGTTTCCCGTAGCCTCCGCCGCCGGCGGTTGGTTGGAGACCGCGGCGACGGGAACATTTGGAATAAATTTGGGAAGCCGCTTGGGACGGCGGCGCCGCTTTGATGCTTCTCCTGCAGGAGGGACTTGTCCAAGGCTCCAAGGGCTACACGTGACACGAGTTTGCCGGGCTCAGCAGGATGGGTCCCACCACCCCAGCACCACCAGGAGCTCCTGAAATCGTTCTGGTTGGAAGGGACCGTTGAGATCATCGAGTCCAACCGTTCCTCCGGCGCCGTGAGGTCCCTGCTAACCCCGTGTCCCTCAGCGCCGCATCTCCACGGCTTGGAAACCCTTCTAGGGGTGGAGATGAGATCCCACCGCTGCCCTGGGCAGCCTGGGGTGGGGCTGAGCCTCCGACCGCCCCATGGGTGCGGGGTGGGCAGTGGCCAGTGGATGGCAGCAGTGGCCAAGCCACGGCTGGTGGCCCCAGCAGGAGCAAGATCCTCGTCCCTGTGACACCCTCAGCACCAGGACGCGTCTCCACTTGAAGGTCTCCTTTGGGGACCACCAGTTCCCACGGCAGGACCCCACCATCCCGCCCAACGCCCTCATCTCCTTGCAGGTCGAGCTCTGCAGAAGTCCCAGTTTCAGAGCCACGTCCCAGAGCGACGGGAGGCTCTGGTGGGACGACGAGCAGCCACCGTGGGATGTTTTGGAGGATCTTCCCTCACCAGGTTCTGGCAGAGAGCTCGAGGAGCTCCTCCCGCCCCAGGAGGTCACTCCTGGCACCATTCCGGGCTCCTCCTTGATGAAATCCCAGCTGATTCCGTTCTGCTGAGGAGCCACCAAGTCTCTGCTGTTGATGGGGAGGTGACACCGTCACGGGGAGCCCCCGAGGACACCTCGTGAGCCTTTCCCAGGGTGAGCACGGAGAAGACTTCTCCCACCAGCCCTGTGTCAGGTCCAGGGCCTCAGCTCAGGTATCGTGTGCTACATGATGGGTTTTGCAGCTTGGTGGTTCCAGACACTGTCCAAAGGAAGGGTGGAGGAGCCCTCGACTCCCCTGGTGAGGAGGAGAAGACTTTTCTCCTCCTCTTCTCCCTTGGGGAGAGGTTTCCAGCCCCTGGCAGCACCCCAGCGCCAACCCAAATGACGTTCTCCTCCCTCTGGTGTTGGGACACGAGAGGAGCAGAAGTTCTACGTGGCTTTAAGAAGCCTCCCTGGGCAGCCTGGAGACCATCACCTTGCCATGAGATCCCTTCTCCACCCACAGGCTCCTCCAAGTCTTGGTAATCCCAGCCCTGTTCTCAGGTTCCCAACCCAACAGGGACCTTCACCCTACGGTTGCCCCGTTTCCACCCGGTTGGAGGAGCAGCACCAGCAGCGTTCGCATCACCTGGCGCTTGGCTCCATAAGGAGATCTTCAGAAGTTGGGCAACATCTGCCAGATTTGCCACGTCTTGAGGTTTTCAGAGAAGCTTCGGTGTTGGAAGGAGCCCACCTCTCCCTGCAGCCCCCTCACGCCACCAGCGCAGGTCTCCAGTGGCTCGCTGGGACCTGCTGGTGGTGGGGGGGGATCTCAGCACCTTCTGGGAGGGGCTGGAGTTTGCCCGGCGTTGGTGGCCTTGGTCCCACCTTCCCGCCTGGAGCTCTTCAAAGCGACGCGAAGACAAACAGCGGCTTTTCTGCGTTCTCGCAATCTGCTCGCAAGATGTGGCGAGGGCGGAAGCGGCGCTTCAAAGGCTTCCAGAGCTCCGCTCCCACCAGGCCTTGGAGGCCTCCAACTGGATCAGCCTCGCTGGAGCCGCTCAACCCGGACCTTCCAAGGTGGGTTGGGGTGGAGAAAGCTGCCTCGGTGCCTGCTGGCCGGGGCGCCGCTGGCCTCGGCGTGTCGGGACCGTGAATATTGGCTGTGAGTCCTCTAAGGAGGTTCTGGGGTTGGGTAAGGGGTGTCCTCTCTGAGATGTGGGGTTCTAAGAGGTCTCCAGTGGAGAGGGGGTGCTGAGGGACACGGTTTAGTGGTGACCTGGCAGCGCTGGGGCAACGGTTGGACTCGATGAGCTTTCTCTTCCAACCAAAATGGTTCAATGAGCCTTGAGGTGGCCGTGGATGGTCCCAGCCCAGCCACGTAGGCTTGGTCTCCTCCAGGATGAAAGGTCTACCAGAGAGCAGATCCTTATTCCCTCGGTGATACCCACCACGGCGCCACGTTGGGTCTCATCCTGCCGCTTGGCCAAAGCCGTTCATGCTGGACCCAGCTCTTGGCCAGGAAGGTGCTGAGAAGGGGCCTCCATCCCTTCTCCAAAGGGAGAAGGAACCACTTTGAAGGCCTCAGCTGATGCTCCAGCTCTCGCCGTGGAGCCGCCGGGGGCCGGGAAGGAGCCGACTCAGCACATTTTTGCTCTTTGTTTGCTCATCCAAAGCAAAAACAGAGAAGAAAATGCCCCCAAATAACGTTTGGATAAGCGAAGCTCTTGCACGCGATGCCCTACCAGGAGCTCCACACCATCGTGGAGTGAGGTGGACCCCACCCATGGCGTGGATTTGGCCGCCAAGGAGAGGTTGGGGTCGTTCTGCTTCAGGCCAGAAGAGCAACGAGCTGGAGGTGGCCCCAGTGTGGGGTAGCCCTGGAGATGGGCTGGTGCTGGGCGTGGTGGGTAGAAGGTAGCAGTGGACGTGGCAAGGTGGGGTGAGCTTGGACCTTTGGCATGGGCAACATGGGTGGCAAGCGTAAAATGAGGCTAGAAGGGACCTGCCAGTGGCTTTTGGGGCTGGAAACCTCCTCAGGGCAGGGACAAGTGGAAGGTCTCCCTATGTCCAGCCCTTAGGTCATCCTGAGTGCAGCTCCAGGTCTCCGTGGGGTGGAGAGGACAGGACAACCTGCCCAAGGGGAGCATGGCAAGGAAGAGTTCCTACCTGAGACCTCTTCGCCGGAGCAATTAACCCCAGAGGTGTCTCCTCGCTCCCAAATTTCACATCTCGAGCTGGGTGGGTGCTGGAGGTGAGCCCGGACCAGCTCCTCCTGGTCATCAACAGCAGCACCAAGTCCTGATGTTCTTCCCAAGGGGTTTCGTGGTCCTACCTCGAGGTTTTCCCAAGCTTGGGTCCTACCTCGAGCTTCTCCCAAGCCTGCAAGCAGAGGTGGGGCTTGCTAAAACTCAGCAGTGGGGATTAAAAAGTCCCCGAGCGAGGCTGATTTCGGGTTGGGAGAAGCCAAGTGAAGCTCAGCTGGAGTTGGGCTGAAGCCACGGGCTGAGGAAAGGGGGAGGGGGAGAAGTTGAGCAGCACATGGGAGAGCTGGGAAGTTATTTTTAGGCCGCCTTTCAGTTTGGAGATCAACCAAGGGGGAGGAAAACGGTTCAAGATGGTTCCACCGTTTAACGAGGAGGCTGCAAATTGCCCGGCTTGAAGTGGAGGATCTAGGAAGAGCCTTTGAGATGATCTTTATGGAGAGCGACGCCGTGGAGCCCGAAGGAGCCAAACCCACCCCAGCTTCTCCAAGAGGTTATCGGAGGGTCCTGGCACCTCCGCCGAGGTCGCTCTGGAGCTTGGAGCTTGGCTGGAGGGACCCCGGTGTCTCCTGGCCCAGCCCACGCTGCAGGATTGGAGCTGAGCTGAGTTGGCAGGAGCCAAGATCGTCCAGCAGATCCTGTTTACTCCCTCCATGCCTGATGCAGCTGGGAGGATCTCGTGGAGCCAGCGCCGTGGCAGGATGTGACTCTTGGCCCGCAGCTCCTCGACACAGCTCGGTGGTTTCGAAGCCTTGAGGGGTGGGGGGGGAGAGAAACGATTCTGGGAAGAATTAGAGGCAAAAATCTTGCGGCTTGGTGGCTCCGTCCTGAAGCTGAGGCCTCCAGAGCTGAAGATCGGCCTTCGGAAAGTAGAAGTTTCTCCCGTATCTCCTCGGTGAGGGGAAAATCAGGTTGCTTTGGGGTGCATAGACTATGGGATGGACCCTCTGAAGCTCACCAGACCAACACCTGCTCCTCCTCCTTGCCAAGCGGGGTTTTTTGGGGGGTTCTTTTCCCACCAGATTTGCTCGTTGGGATGGGATCAGCCAACGTCTAGCTCAGGTTGGACGCTGGGTGACCCCATCCCAAGACATACAGGGACACGGTGGGAAGAGCAGGACCAGCCCCAGGGTGTTGGTGGCTCCCAAAGCCCACGTGGCCGTGGCCGAGCAGCTTCATTCCTCTTTTTAACAACCCCCTTTGAAATCACCTCCGGCTTTCGCCGCTCCTGCCCTCGCCTTTCCCTCCCTTCGATCCCCCTTGGAAGTTTTGAAGCTGCTCCATCGGCCCGATAAAGCCCAAGGACTGGAGAGAAACCCAACCCCACCCCCACCCAACCTCCTCCTCCACCCCCTCCTTCTTCTCCATCGAGATCAAACGGGGCTTTAATCGGAACAGAATTTCCTTTGACAAAATGAGGACAATCTGTCGCTCGCATCCGCCCGGAGAAGCTGCTCCTCAGCCCTGGGCTCGGGGTCTGCGCCGGGCAGAGCCATCATCTCCCCTTTCTGCTCCCTCCCCCGTGTCCTCCTGGACAACCCCGCCCTTGGCCGTGGCTTTGTGACCCCCGAAGGATGGTGGGGTCGTGCCAGGAGCTGTTCCCTGTGGAGATGCAGAAGATGGGGACCACCAACCTCAGCCTCTGGAGCTCCTGAGGAGCTCGGTGTCCTCCTGGGGTGCTGAGCGATGGGGTTGGGGGTGATGGGGACATCTGCTCCCCGTGGCCAAGTCCCCCTGCGATGAAAGCTCCTGCCATGGTGCTCAGGAAACGGGCCTCCAACCCCATTCCAAAGCACCACCAACTGGTTCCAGGCGCCGAGGGGAGAGTTTCCTTTCATCTCCAGCCAGGAGTTTAACCGGCCTTTCGTCTCTCCTCAGATGGGGCTTTGAAGCCTCGCAGGGTCCTCCCACATGTGCTGCTGGGGCTGGCAGCGGTGTCAGCTCTGGAGGAGAGGGTGGAAAGAGCCATGGGAGAAGGGGGGGTCTTGGCTTTGGGAGATGCCCAAGGGGGCAACTGGAGGGGCTCCTGCAAACCGTCTTCACCCAGGATGGTCATGAAGAGCAGGAGGCATCTAAGGAGCTGGGGGTGGTCATGAAGAGCAGGGGGCATCTAGGAGCTGGGCATGATCAGGAAGAGCAGGAGGCATCTAGAGGCTGGGCATGGTCATAAGTTGGAGCACTGTGGGGCACACTGGCCCATGGATCTCCTGGTTTTGAGCAAAGTTTCCTTCCTAGGGACCTAAAAAGGTTGTGGAGCTCTTCGGGCTGGAGGCAGAGACGCCACCCCGGCTTTGGGAGGAGCTTTGGACTTGGTGGAGCTACCCAAGCCTGTGCTGTGGGGAGAGCAAAGGTGGCTTAGAGAAGAGTGACCATTTCCTCTGGTGAGCTCCCAGCCTTGGGAAACTGTTTCGGTGGGATTTTGGTGCTCTGGTGTCTTCTCAGGGGGGTTGGGCTGCATTTGCACCTTCGGAGGAGATTAAGCCATGAAACCTCCCCAGGAGGAGAAGACAACCCTTTGGTTTCCCTTCCCACAGGCCGGATTGGAGGCTGTGGGACCTCCTGGCTGGAAGTGACTCACGGCAGAAGTAGCTGAGCTGATGTACAGCATGGTGGGAAGATGCTTCCAGCTGAGCCAACCACAGGATCCTCGCTCCATGTGACGGTGACTCACTGACCTCCCATCCTTGGGTTCCTGGTGCTAGCCCAGATCCAGCTGGGTACCGGGAAGGTGGAGTTCAAGGTGGAAGGTTCATGTAGGAAGGCTCAAGGTAGGAAGGTTCGAGGTTGGGAGGTTCAAAGTTGGAAGGTGGAAGGTTCAGGGTAGGAAGGCTCAGGGTAAGAAGATGGAAGGGTTAAGGTAGGAAGGTGCAGGGTAGGAAGATTCAAGGTTGGAAGGTTGAAGGTAAGAAGGTGGAAGGTTCAAGGTAGGAAGGTGGAAGGTTTAAGGTTGGAAGGTGGAAGGTTGGAAGGTTCAAAGTTGGAAGATGGAAGGTTCAAGGTAGGAAGGTTCAAGGTTGGAAGGTGGAAGGTTCAAGGTTAGAAGGTTTAAAGTTGGAAGGTGGAAGGTTCAGGGTAGGAAGGCTCAGGGTAAGAAGATGGAAGGTTTAAGGTAGGAAGGTGGAAGGTTCAAGGTAGGAAGGTGGAAGGTTTAAGGTTGGAAGGTGGAAGGTGGGAAGGTTCAAAGTTGGAACATGGAAGGTTCAAGGTTAGAAGGTTTAAAGTTGGAAGGTGGAAGGTTCAAGGTAGGAAGATTCGAGGCTGGAAGGTGGAAGGTTCAAGGTAGGAAGGTGGAAGCTCAAGACGTTACAGGTCTTTTCCAACCCAAACGCTTCTGATTCTAACTCTGAAGAACCGCCGCGTGTGATGATCTTTTATTGCCAGCAGGGAAGCAGAACCTGGGGGCGGGGGTTGAGCCGTTCCAGCGCCGCCTGGGCCTGATACAAATTCAAGGGCAGTGCAAGGTCCCGGGGAGCTCTGGCTCTTCCAACCAGCTGAAGAGGGACTCGGCTCAGCCCTTTGCCCCGGGAGGAGCCCATCACGCCCTGGTGTCCCCTCAAGCCCCATCTCGCGCGGCGCCGGGGCTTCGGTAGGAATTATCTGCCTTGCGAGGAGAGCCAGGAGGCTCTTGGCAGCGGGACCCAGAACACGGCGCGTTGCTCCTTTGATGGCCAGATGGAAACAGATGGAGAAGAAGAAGATGAGGAGGAGGAGGAGGAAGAGGAGGAGAGAAACCCCCAACTTTCACATGTCAAAATGAACTGGAACGGGCTGGTCGGCAGCACGGGGTGGTGGTTGGCATCTCCGGGTGGCTCGACCCAGCGCCGCCGCTCATCCCGTGGTGGGGAAGGGGCAGCAAATCCCCACGACTCACCCCAGTCCCACCAGTCCCAGACCCCCCAATCCACCACCCCCCGGGTCCCTTCTACCCCCCGGCTCCGCTCGGCGCTGGCGTTTCGGTGCCGCCGCCGGAACATCTTTTAGTTCTTAAAAAGTTTCGGGCGCGTTCCAGGAACGTTATGTCACGTTGACAAGGAAATGAAGCGCGGGGCCATCCATCACCGCCGCGGGCGCGCCGACGGGATCAAAGGGCCCCGAGCTGCTTTTTCTTTTACAGCCCCCCGACCCCCGGCACCATCTCCCCACCCTCTTCTTCGCCCCCGTTATTCGCCGCCGTTGCCGCAGCGACCGCACGCGACGGGGCGGATGCTTCGCCTTTCGGTTCGCGCCACACATGTTTCCACTCGAGCGCCGCAATAACTCGAAAAACCTGCGAAACTCAAGCTGCTTCCCCAGCCCCCCGGGCCGGGGGGTGGCGGCTATTCCTGGCTCCCTTTCATCTCCGCGATTTATTGGCCTTATCCTCCTTCTCCTTTTTTTTTGGGGGGGCGCGGGATCGGAATCGGGGTTAGTTTTTGGCCTCTCGAACAAAGAAAAGCAAGCAAGAGGAAAAGAAAAAGCCACCCCGAAGTGATGTTCTGTGACAATTCCTGGTCTCCCATTCCGTGCCCCAAGTGATTTGTGGTGGAACCAGGTCCTTGGGCATCAAAACTCATGGACGGTGTCACCCGGCTCTTCGCCGCGGCCCCCGTGGAGCGAAGGTGGAGCTGGAGGTGGCATCTTCTCAGCTTCCCAACAGAGTTTGCGCGCCGATGGTGGTGAACGCCCTGCCCCAGCCCCGTCGAGGGTGAGTGGTGGCATCTGCGGAGCTTGGTTGGGTTGAACCCAACTCTCCCAGTTGCTCTTTGCGCCGCTAGAGCAGACGAAGC
>WEIS01059312.1:0-10968 GCA_013389965.1 Todus mexicanus
ATTTGTGGGGTTTTTTTCATTTTCACACTTCCAATTACACACTTTTGTATGTATTCCTTTAAATTTGCCACAGTGTAGTGCTGCTCTGTTTTTTTACTAGTACCAAAGAAACTGTAGCTTTTGTACATACTCGTACTTTGCATCAGTTTGGACAGAACATAAGTTGTTTCCTAACTACCTTTTTGAGCAAAACCAGCTCAGTTCATGAAGGTTTCTGTTTGCTTGTTAGAGCTGTACTGAAATAACTGGTTTTAGTAAGTAGGCTTGTTCTCTGAACACATGTGGAGTATTGCTCTCTAAATTTTTCTCTTCAGACTGAAGGTTGGTCTTCAGGTTGTTGCTGTAAAAGCACCAGGTTTTGGTGACAACAGGAAAAACCAGCTTAAGGATATGGCAATTGCTACTGGCGGTGCTGTAAGTAATGATGGAAAAATTGGCTTTTTGCTCTAAGAAATGCTAGTGGTGTTTAAGGAGGAAAAGGATGTATATTTATAGGCCGGTGGCTTGTATTTGCTGTGTCCTGTTCTTCCAAAAATGTAACAGTAGCTCTAATGTTTTGGGGTTTTTTTAAATGCAGATATTTATAACTGTGTGTAGTACAGCCCTGGCCAACCATGAGTAGTATGACCTTTTAACTGACTGAAGTTACACACAATTTTCTTGCAGCCTTTAGATTGTTAAGAGGAAGGAGGCATTTCAAGGAAATTTCTTAGAAATAGCAAAGCTTTCTTGCCAACTTAAAAACCTGATTGTCTCACTAATTGTCCAGACTTGAGTATGGCAAATATAATTCTTTTAAATGTTTGGAATAGGCTGGAGAATTTTCTTTTGTACTCAACATCCAAAACAGTTGATATGGTGATTAGTGAACATTTATGCTGCTTTTTTAATACGCACTTGAAAATCATAGCATAATACAGGATCCAAAGGTGGTTGTTGAAATAGAACTTAATGTTTAATCACAAAGTAACAAATTCTATTCTAAAGTCAGTTTAGTGTCAACATTCATAACTCCTCAGAATACAAGGAGGGCTCTGTGATGCAACTCTACTTCCCAGGCACTTTGAACCAGTGGGTTACAACAGTCAGCCATGAACAAGAAGCTGTCAGCTGCTAGTCTGTGAGGGCCAGTTTGAGGTACCTGGACTTTGGTTAGAAGGGAAGAGTTTTCTTCAACTAGGCTGCAGTAGTGTGATTGTTTTGCAGGCTTAGCCTGCTCTACGTCCATATGTCCGTAAATAAAATGTTCACCTGTGGAGAACCTGTGAATTCCAACCTTTCACGTAATTTGTTTCAGGTGTTTGGAGAAGAGGGTTTGAGCCTAAACGTAGAAGATATTCAGCCGCATGACTTTGGTAAAGTTGGAGAGGTCATTGTGACGAAAGATGACACCATGCTTCTGAAGGGGAAGGGTGAAAAGGCTCAAATTGAAAAACGTATTCAAGAAATTATTGAACAGCTAGAAGTTACTACCAGTGAATATGAAAAAGAAAAACTGAATGAACGATTGGCCAAACTGTCTGATGGAGTAGCAGTACTGAAGGTGAGGAGTGAAACTTCTTAGGAACAGGGTGGTATCAGTCCTTTCTTGCCAATCAACATTACTGCTTTGTGGTTATCTCCTAAATGTAGCTGTTAATTTGGGTAAGGAATTTGGCTTCTTGCAGTGCTATGCCTTGATATTAGGAACTTGATGAAATAAGCAACTAAAATTGTGTGTTGTGGCTTATTGAGTGCTGCGGTATATGGGAGAGCATAGGTTTGCTTTCTGGCACTTGTCAGTTAGTGAGTCAATTTGCCTGTTTAATTTTGCAGCAGCAGTTCTGTAGTCATCAGTGCTCATTGTGTGGACCTTAACATGTGGCTTGCTTGTAGGTTGGTGGCACAAGTGATGTTGAAGTGAATGAGAAGAAAGACAGAGTCACTGACGCCCTCAATGCGACCCGTGCTGCTGTAGAGGAAGGCATTGTTCCAGGTGGTGGCTGTGCATTGCTTCGCTGCATTCCAGCATTAGATGCCTTAGCTCCAGCCAATGAAGATCAGAAAATTGGTAAGTAGGTTACTTGGATGTCAGTGTTAATAGACTTTCTTCTGTCTTGAGGCTTGATAAGATTAACTACAGACTGCTTTCAGTGAATTTTTAGTTATTTGATCTTTAGAACCTTATATCCTCTTGCTATTGGCAGTCTCCACTTTGCATAGGGAAGGAGCTTTCACCACATCCCTGACTTAGATGTGAAAGAACCAATAACCAGTAAAGCAGCAGTATCCCCTGCTGAGAATTTGAAACCAGTAGAGTTGACAGTGACAGCCATTGCAGACAGACATGAAATGTCAGAATGTTTAAGAGATATGTCACAAACCAAGTGGAAAAAGGCTTTGTGCCATGTTACAGTAACAAATGCTCCTTGCATTTACCTTCTGCAGAAGTAAACCTGAAACATGTGTGAATATCCTGCAATTATGTCATTTATTGACAAATGTCAAGTAGAAGAGCCCTAGAACTGATAAAAATAGCTTTTGTTGTTGCTCAGAGGGGTCTCCATTTTTGTATTAATCTCCAGCACATGAGTGTGTGCCTTGGCAGTAGGAGCAGCACATGTAATATGTAATTCTAAATGTCCGTTTTCTTCCAGGCATTGAAATAATCAAGAGAACACTGAAAATCCCAGCAATGACTATTGCAAAGAATGCAGGTGTTGAAGGATCATTAATAGTTGAAAAAATCTTGCAGAGTCCATCAGAAGTTGGCTATGACGCAATGCTTGGGGACTTTGTAAATATGGTAGAAAAAGGAATCATAGACCCAACAAAGGTAACGTAAGCTAGTCCTTAATTCTCAGTTTTGCTTCCTCCCTCCTTAAGTGATAGTCAGCAGGTATTATGTCTTTCCTATTTCTAGGTTGTGAGAACTGCTCTGATGGATGCTGCAGGTGTTGCATCTCTCTTATCAACAGCAGAAGCAGTGGTGACTGAAATTCCCAAAGAAGAAAAGGAGCCGGCAGTGGGAGGAATGGGTGGGATGGGTGGAGGAATGGGAGGTGGAATGTTCTAATTTCTGGGATGGGGATGCATCATGAGCTGTGCTGTTGCAGACTGACAGTTCTGACTTGAAAAACTTCAGAGGTCAGTGCAAGAGGGTGGATAGTGACTGAAGTGAGGCTGGTGTTTAAAAGAATCACTGTAACCATCAGTTACTGGATTTCATTTAACACACGTGTAATTGTTTACAGTCATTGTCCATGCCTACAGATAATTTATTTTGTATTTTTTGAATAAAGACATTTGTACATTCCTGATAACTGGGTGCAAGATCCATCTACCAAGGTCCTGATTTAAGCTTAATTAAGGCACTGGATATTCTGTTCCAGAATTTATTGGTGCTTGCCAGTACTAGGAAGAACTTGGAGGCCACTCTGTGTGAGACTAGACAATTGTGTACAAAGTAGGCAAATACGTGACCTTTATGTAATAAACTGCTTAAAGTTATGAAATGTATCACCTTATTCATCTGCACACAAAGCCATAGTCAGCCTGATGCTGCTTCTCAGATTTACTCCAGTTGACACATACACTGGGAAAGGACAGGACCTTTCCCTCCAGGAAACATTCTTTTATCTAGAATGTTTCTCAGATACAAGTGACTATAATTTTGCTAAGAAGTATCTAAGCTGAACTGACAGTACAGTTCTTTGAAATATTAAACAATGCTATGAAAATAAGGCACGTGCACTGATTTTATTTTGCCCTGTCTACACTGCTTATTTCCTGTGCTGGAACAGGCCTATGGGGCTGTGGGAGGGAAAGTACCCTGAGGGTATGAAGTGGGTAAGTTGTCTTGGCTAAGAAAGGGTTGGGTTTTTTAAATGCTTCTCTTGCTCAGGTGTACTATGTGGTTACCTCCTGGCCTTGATGCTTCCAGGTTTCTGGAAGGCTCTAGGCTTTAGTTTGAATAATTTTGCACTAGATGCTGCTTTACCCTTTAAAAGGAAGGCTTGCTTTGTCACCTACTGTGTTAGTCAACCTGACATAGCTAGTAACATTGATGTGTAAAGTCTCTTCTGCCTGGATTTGAGCTCTTTCCAAACTTCACAACAAGGCTGTTCCCAAACTTGTGTTTATCTCTTGATTGTCTGAACATAAAAAAATTGCTTTACAACTTGATGCTGTAAAACCAATCTTAATCCAGCTGTCACTTTTCCAACTTGCCACCATTAAGAACTATCCTTCAGAGGGGATGTGTGAAATCTCAATTACTCTTTCTAGAAAAGTATCTGAATGGTCTGAAATGGCTTCAGGGCTGTTTGTTGTCCTGAACCATATGTTCCTATGTGTAACAGTTTGGAGTCAGGGCACCTCCCAAATCTGCAACAGAACACTCTCACCCGCCCCACCCAAAAAGGGAAGAAAGGAAATAAAGGAGAGAGACTTACTGATTAGGAAAGGAAACTAGAACAGCTTTACTAAAACATGAAGATAATAACAATAATAAGTATATACAAATATGTACAAAACCAGGATAGAACCCAACCCCCCCGATGGTAAATACGTCACTGTCCCCACTGATGCTGTGGAAGGGCCCAGCAGTAGACAGGAACCGGGAGCTGGATTCAGGGATGTGGCCCAGAACCTGGGGCCCAGCCAGGGCTGAAGCTGGAGGCTGAGACTGGGGCTGGAGGCCTCAGGGCAAAGCTGAAGCTGCCAAGGCCAAACCAAGCGAGGAAGAGTCCTGTAGCCAAGAGAGCAGCTTGATCTCAGGGAAACGGAAGATGAAGGGCAAAGTGGAAGAAGGGCCGAGACCCTCGTGATCCTTCACCTTTATACCAAATATAATCTATATGGGACGGAATACCTTGTTGTCTAATTTAGGATCACCTGTCCTGTTCGCTCCTCCCTGAAGGTGCAGCCTTTACTTTTCTGCACCCCACATGTGGTACACAAAATCTAGCAGTGACCTTGGTTTGCATACGAATCCTTGGTACTAACTATAAACATGGAGCGTTAACACTGCTAGAAGCAGACTCTGCGAAAACATGCTGCGAACTTCAGACAGACTTAGCTGAAAAGTAAAAATCATACAATTGTTCTGTTCTAACCCAAACCAGGACACTATGCTATTGAATACGCTATTCTGTAATAAACACAGGGATTATGGGTGCCATTCCACCTGAAGCTTCACCTAATTTCAGTAAGGAAATTTGGTAATACAAGGAAGCATATAAAACAGGATCTAAAATGTATTCAGACCTATTCCCTTACATTTCTCCAGAGACTGGAAGAAGTATTAATTTGGTAATAGAACTACTGAAAATTAGTCAAGACAGCCCCTACCATCATAATGGACTAATTAAATGGTAATATGGTACTGGAAGAAAAAAAAAAAAGAGAGAGAACCAAGGTTTAGTTCTCTATTGTGTTTTCTTATGACGGCTGGCCCTGAGTGCATTTGTCTGCATTAAGTGGAGGACACCTTGTTCCCACCCCCTTCCAGGGTGGACTGCACTGCAGTAGTGTTGTGCATCTGTGCCCTAGTTCTCAAAGAGGTAACGCTTATTTACCTGATTTAAAGTTGATTTGGAACTGGGAACTGTTTGCAGCAGGTGAGATCTATCCTGATTTAACTGCAATGTGAAACAGTGGCAGGCAGGAAAGCTCAGCCTGATGAATGTGCTCCAAAGTCAACACTGGCCAGAGCCCAGAACTACTGGCTATAGCTGAAACTCCTGCACTAAAATTGTAGTACCCCTTTATGTTTGACATCTGAAAACTCAGTGTTCAAGCTGTGTCATTTTTTTCTATTGTAGTTGCTGGTCAGAATTCAACAGCAGCTGGAGACTTCTGGCTTACCCTTGTCATCACTTGAATTAAAAGCACCTGCTACTCAGTGCTGGACAAACTACTCCCCAAAGCCAAAATGTTGCCGTCCCTTTGCTTGGCCAGAGTTGGCCAAGTTAATGCTGTAACATTCACTACTGTAGCTGCATTCACTACTAATAATTTAAACCTAGTTACTATATTACAATGCTGAAAAAAACCATAAGCTTTGATAAGGCAGAATTTACATTGTGATTACAGAAAGGGGTGAGTCAACAAACAGCAGCAGCCGGAGAAGATATCTTGTTTTACCGTAGCTTTCAATTGGCTAATACTGTTAACACTTTCAGTTGCAGCTTTGGAATGTTCTATATACATCTGGCTGAGGAGGTGTTTTTGTACAGGTATGAAATAGATGCCCCAAAGGAGGAACCATGGAACCTTCTGTACAAATGAAATGTACAAACAAGTTTGTAATGGAGGTTGTTATATTTTTTCCTTTTACATCTGATGAACTTCACGAAACAGTAGCTCCCGAGGTATGCTTGTTTCCAGGCCATGGAGTTTAGCTGCTCTTCTTTCAAATGAAACTACCATCTGCTTTACCACTTCATCAAAAAATAGTGTAGCAAGTTTGGAGTGTAGAAGTGAACGAAATTCAAAAGAAACCTGTTTAAGAAAATAGAGAACTGCTTTTTCTGTATCTACTCTTGTGGAAAATGCTGTTACAAATAGACAACTTTAATAAAGAATCTCCAGTTAGTCTGCAAGTAAGCTGTGTGTGAAAGAACAGTTAAAACTGAGCTAGAGTTTAGTGCGTCTGTGAAGAAAAACCTTGTTTCTTGATCAGAGGACTGTCTCCTTGGGCTCTTCAATTAGAATAATTTTGTTCTGTTCTCTGAAGTAACCATTTCCATTTATCTAACTGTGTTTTACTTAATAAATGATGCATCACAAAACATAAGATTTGGAATAATGAAAAACTACTAACAATAACTCAGTTACTTTGTGCACAGAACTTACTTAGGGGACAAAAGTTGGCTAAAGAAAATCCTGCATGGCAAGACAGCAGACTTACAGATAAGCTGGAGCAAACCCAAGAAGTATTTAAAAGCAGCTCAAAACAGTTACCTGTTAAATACAGACATTTAAAATCAGTCTTTCCATCTTGGTAGCTGTAGTTATGGTATGTTCAAACAAGAGTATTATACTGACTAAAACTACAAATCTGTTTTTGTGTGCTCTATCTCCTACCTTGATACCTCCCACTCCTGACTTTGGCTGTCCTGACACAGGCTGGCAGTACAGACACACTGGGGTTAAGTCTCTGTACAGCCCTTGGGCCTCCTGCTGCAGTGCTCAGAATTTAACTTCTGCATTTCCTTCTAGCTACTGGATCTTGCAGTTAAACTGAAGTTACTGCAGCGGTTAACAGTTACGGCAGGGGCACAGTGAATTCATCTTCTCTCTCCAGCCACTTTAAAGTCATATTAAAGCCTTTAGTTACGCTTTTGTGTTGTGATCGTTTTCGGTCTAGTTAAATAACATTCCCTTACAGCAATGGAATCACATTGCTTTGGAATACACAGCTTCCCAAAATGGTAACAGAATTTTCAGGAAAAGAAAGAGGTTGCTCTTCTGCCACTTTTATCATTCTTGCTATAGCATGTCTTTTGGATTGAGATTTAAGTATTTTTGTCATTTCTGAGAAATTGTCAGATTAAATGCCCAACGGAGCAAATAGAGCTTCTCTCAAACTACTTGTTAGTAATGCATGTTACCTGGAAACAGTTGCACAGGAGTAATTAAACTACTTGGACTATGAGCCAGGTGTAGCTCCATTTACATTTGCTTGACCTTAAGCATCACTAAAATGTACGTGCCTCTTGAAAGTCTGAGAGTTGTCATTTAGAGTGTGTAGAGTTTTGCAGAGCAGGACAATGAGTTTTGGCATCATGATCAGTAACTATGTAAAAATTTGAGATACGGTATAGATTTACAAATTTTGCAATTGGTAAAAATGGTGTTGTGCTTCAATCTATATGTGAGATGGAACCAAACTAGAAAAGTTCCCTGCTTTGTGTGTATGTCTCCTGGAATCAGCCTGGCAAAACAGGATGCAGTAGCTTGTGGGCACGAGCATAACCTAAGACTTGAATTATATTTTTCTAAAGCAAATGAACATTCTTAAAAAAGTTTTCTCTCAAATACCTATAATTGCACAGTATATTTTGAGAAGTTTGTTGTGTAATGCTTATCCCTATCTGCACAGGCCCAGAGGCAAGCAACATTGCAGGTGAGTAACTAGCAAGGGTTAGAGTCCTTAAGGACTTACCTTTCTGAGGCAACCCCCTGCTCAGCTGGCTACATTGGCTTCTGTTACCTCAAAATGGGGTAAGCACTAAGAAGTATTGACAGTGTGTCCTCAAGAAACGGAAAGTATCCATTTCAACTTCAGTTTTGGTTACCTTTAACTGCAATTCTTGACCTGAAATGTCAAAAGATGGCTTTTGTGTCTCTGTGTGTGTGTGTGTAAGTTTTCCTCACAAACTCAGTATTTAGATTAGGGTTTAAACACTTGCTTAATTCAAGTTCTCATCTAATTTATGGCTTGGGTTAAAAGCTAGCTGATGTACTGGTTAGTAGCAGGAACTGGAGAAATTCAAATACCATGACCAAATAACATGTAAACATTGTTGGCAAGTCCCACGAGAAATGTATTTTGCGTGACTATAGATACATTTTTACTGTTGAACTGTATGAAGTACAATACAGCAATAAGCTGAAAGTTTACCCAAGAAGACTGATGTGCACAAGTATTCCAAAAGCTGTTTACAGAAGATAGTTTTAAAATCAGAGTATTCCAGTAGATGGCAGCAGAACCAACCCATTTGTGTAGTTTTGTAGCCTGTTCTGAACTCCAGCTTGGTTATGTGCTCAATGCAAAACTTACCCAATGCTATAAAATGTAAGAAAAAAATGTGATGACAGAATAAATAGACAAAATGGCACAGCAATAACTTGAGTGGAAAACAACTTTTCTAGGAGTAACAGGCTAAATCAGATACCGGATTTAAAGAGCAATAATTTTAAGCTGCAGTGATAGCCCATCAGAGAGTAGAAAGACAAAAAAAATTATTATACCTGTAATAAAGAAAGGAGGAGAAAGACTTAAAATACATTAAAGAGTAAAAGTGGAAGCCAGGAAACTAATTTGACCAAAGTGCAGGTCAAACAGGACAGATGGGAGTATACCTATTTTCTGGTATCAAGAACACTTACGTTATGGAGTAATTAAGAAAATAGCAAACTACGTTTAGTATTTCTTCCTCTATATTAAGACTGTCTTAAAACTTCAGCATGTTTATAATTGTAGAGTGACAGAGAACAATCTCTAAATTATTTCATGAGATGTGGACACCTCACAGAAGACTGCTATTTCCAAAGAACACTGTAGTGGTTTCTGTGTGGCAAAGGTTGCAAAATTTTTTTGGATAGTAGTGACTAAAATTTTTTTTCCATGTTGTATTTTGTTTGGCTGGGGAGGAGTTAGTGTCCCCGTAGCTTGATAAGACACCGACCGGTGTTGTGACTGCTGCTGAGCAGGGCTGGCACAGCAGCAGGGGGATGCGATGGACAAGATCCTGGGAGGGGGCACAGTCAGGACAGCTGACCCAAACTGTCCAAAGGGCTATTCCATAGCATCTGACATCAGCTCAGGTATAAAAGCTTGAGGAGAAGGGGAGGAAAGGGGGTCATTCGTGTCAGATGACATTTGTCCCCCAACCGTTACGCATGTCTGAGCCCTGCTTCCTGGGAGAGGCTGAACATCACCTGCTATGGGAAGTAGTGATTAATTAATATATATATATATATATCTATCGCTTTGCTTCGCTTCGTGTGCACGGCTTTGCTTTCTAACTTTCTCATTGAACTGCCTTTATCATACCCCGTGAGTTGATTCCATCTTACTCTCTTGCCCCCTTGTTGTGTTGAGGGAGGTGTGTGTACTGGGCGGGGGAAGAGTGATAGAGGAACTTGGTGGGTACCTGGCACTTAGCCAAGGTTAACCCACCACACATTTGTATATGGTATTAAAAAAATTAGTACCAGGTATTAAAAAAGAAGCACAGTAGAAGATACTGTTTCTATGCCTCTTCCTAGCATATGGTAGTTGTAATCACAGTACTTACTGAAAAATCCAATGTACACATCCTTGGATAACCAGGAACACCTGGGCTGAAATGCCACACAGTTTCCAAGTGATTAAATAGTTTTCCATCTGTGCAGGATGCCTAAAACAGTTTAAAAAGTCAAGCTACAGTTAGGTTTTATGGCTGTGACAAATAGTTATTTGTTTGTATTCACATTTTGTTAGATGGTGAAGGTCACAGCATAGTTAAAATTATTCTTAAAGTGCAGCCACCATGAGATCCCATTTGCACGGCACCATTTATGACAAAATAAATGAATTCCTTTTAAGGGAGAGGAAAAAGCTTTGTGTTGAGAGTCATAAAACAGATCTCTAGCATGATGCATAGAACACCAAAATAATGCTAATGCTACATACCAGAATTTTGAACACTGCTTTAAGCAAAGGATACGGATATTTATTGTGTTCGTATATACTTTTTTAAATTACATGTGTAAAATGATTTGTATACTTATATATACAGGCTGGTAGTCTTGGGCTATAGGAATGCCTAGCATGAAAACAAACCTGATTGAACACAAACTCCAAACATAACCTGTCACAAGATACTGCTGTGATCAAGATCTACCATGATGTCAGTACGACTATACACTCAAGTTCATAATCAGCTTACACATTGGCTTTTAGTTACTGTCAAGCCATACTTAATTAATGTTTCAGAAGTGCTTGCATAAAATCCTCCTTCAAAACAATAAAACCTTTGCAGTAGTTGCCTTCATAGTTTTCATGACAATAGCATCCTTATTTTCACTCATTTTGCTTTCAGCATACACAGCTAATTTTATGTGGCTGTATTTATAATAGAAAAAGATTGAAAGAAATATACTTCAAAATCATCCAAATACATAAACTCAATTGACTTGGAATTTCTGGAGATAATTTCTGTAACTACTTTTTTTTTTTTTTTTTTTTCTCTTTTTTTTTCAAGTTTTTTAACCAAA
>WEIS01059324.1:0-15992 GCA_013389965.1 Todus mexicanus
GAGGTTGTAGTGAGGTTGGGATCAGTTTGTTCTCTCAAGGAACAAGCAATAGGACAAGAGGAAACAGCCTCAAGTTGTGCCAGGAAAAAAATTCTTCACAGAAAAGATTGTAAAGCCCTGGAACAGGCTGCCCAGGGAAGTGGTGGAGTCACCATTCCTGGAAGTATTTAAAAGATGTGTAGATGTGGTGCTGAAGGACATGGTTTAGTGGTGACCTGAAAATGCTGGATTAATGGTTGGACTTGATGATCTTAAAGGTCTCTTCCAACCAGAACAATTCTATGAGTTCCGCCAAAGTCATCAGGGATCTGGGATACTTCCATGACTGCGTAACTCACTACCTGGAGAATTCCTACCCACGATGCGCACTGAAATCAAGGGCAACAAGTGACAACTATCACTGCTGGAAAGGTCTGCATTAAAAGTGTGCCAAATATAGCCACTAGCCAAAATGCCTCAAAGGATGGATCATCTGAAGACATTCATGATGGTATCTATACAGACTTTAGAAAGGATTGTTTTCTTACTCCCAGAAGCCAAGATGAAGTCTGGAAAGTCTCAGAGCATGAATGCTTGATTGAAATTGATTTAAAATTAAATATTCAGGACTTCAAAAATTTTCAACACATAAAGCACCATTCTCATTCAATTTTTCCTCCAATTTGCATTCTTTAAATAGTCTGCTTTCTTTCCCCACTTTGAAGTACATGCATTACTATGGGAACAGTGACATCAGTGATGTGGGTAAAGCTGAGTGAGATATCCACCAGTGTGGTTCGAAGCCAGGTTTTAAAAAGTGGTTGAGAGGGGAAAATAGGTATTGTTACTTTACTGTCAGATGAATGATTACTGGATCAATATACAGGTAGTGTGGCAGTAGAGTAATGCTTGTCATATACCTCAAATGTAAGATTACATTCCAAGATGCATAACTTTACCTTCAGGCTGCTACACTACATCCCATGTACTTGTTAAATGTGTATGTTTGCACCCTAGCAGGAGTTAGGCCCGCTCCACACAGTTCTCTTGCTGTCCTGTGGCTTATTTAACATTATAACATTGAAAAATTCTCAGGAACCTAAAAATGGGTAGACTTTCCTGTTGTTTTTTTCTTTAGCTGGCATGTTAGCAATTGTTTTGAGGGCTGGGATGGGAGTGGACTGTGTTCAAGGATGGATGAGGAGCCAGAATGTCATCATACTCTCTGCAGAGAGTTTTCTGTAAGGTTTTATTACTCAGCCACAGAAATGATTCCATATAATTAAAGTCGTAGCATATGGTAATTTTCATTATAAGCTTGCTCTTAACCTTCCTTCACTTTATGGGGAAAAAAGAAAAAAAAAGGAGTAGGCTCTGTTATTTTTCAAGGCATTCAAATGATTTAAAAATTTACTAATTTCTGCAAGTTGCAATACCAGTACAGGGCAGGTATGGCTTTACTGCTAAAGGGATGAAGCATTTCTGGGGTTCTTGAAACCAGCCTTTTCATGCAGCTTTAACAAGGGAGCAGACAAATGATCCATTTGTTGAACAACAGTCAAAACAAAGGCCAGTCCAAGACACAGGCCCACAAAATGCAAAACATCAGGAGAAGGGCAGGAAAACCCCAGACCAAAGAACTCACGCTGAGACCACAGCCTTGAGAAAAACCCAGCAGGAGCTTCTGGGCTAAATGCTGACTGGGAAAGGTCTTGGAAGCATGAAGAGACACGGCCCAGTTTGACTCTATCTTTAAAAGAAACAGATCTCTGCACATTTTTGTCAATAGGCAGAAAAGACAGACTGCCGATGCAACAGGAGCCGCTTCGCCTAAAAATAACCACCTGTGAACCACATGGGTCCAAAAAGAGTTGCAAAACCAGCACACGTGAAACATGCAAATGCTGGCCTACAAGAAGATCAAGGCAGGGAAGCTATAAATAAACATTGGAAAGGAAAGGTAGCAAGCCATTCCTTTTCTGTCTCCTCCAGGCACAGAAGAGAGAGATCAAGCAATCTGCAGTAGCCACACACCGACAGACCTGCTTTTTCCTGACTGATGAAAACTTCAGAGCTCACTCAGACAAAAAAGACAAAGCAATCTGCTGTGAAATAAAGCACCCAGCAGTTGATCACACCTGCCCCTAAGAAAATTAAACCCTGTTCTTGAAAAGCTTATCTTCCTGAGAATCTCTACACCCAAATCAGCCCTCCACGATTAGACATACTGACACTACATGTTTAATTTACTTTTGCCATAAATCACCTTTTCTGAAGAAAAGAAAAGGATATTATCCCACTTTAAGGAATAAATCGTAATACGTGGCATTTTTTAATCCCACTTTGGCCTTGACTCTGTAAGATGGTTGCTTTGACTTCTTTCCTTTCTCCCAGCCGTGTCTTAAGATGAAGGGACAGTCAATAAGCAGGGAGGTGCAGTAAGCAAACTGGTTACTACTGACTCATCAGTCAAAACAAAAAGGGAACGGAAAAAGAAGATAAGGAGTGATCTCAAAATTCCCTGTGCGTGCACCCCTGCCTACACCCACTGCAGAGGCTGCTGAACAAGCCAACAGAGAAAAATCCCATCCTTTGGGGCCTGTGAGAGTCTAAACACTGTTTGTTGAAGCTCCGTCTTTGTAATTAAATCTTGATTCACTTGGTTCCAAATTAGATGGCATTTCACTAATTAAAAACACTGTATTTCTCAGAGTTTATGAACTAAGGTGGTAGAAAAAAAATTTTAAAATCATGAACTCATAATTGGGAAGAGCGATTAGGAGCAGTGTGTGGAAAACTACCAGCCAATAAAGCCAGAAGGAGTTTAAGTTTACCAGCTTCATATGGGAGGCTGTTTTATTCCCTGTAATGAGCTCAGACACCACATTCTACCACAGTTTTCAAGGCAGCTATACAGTCTTCAAAGGAACTTTCTGTTGTGTTACACTACCTTTTTTTTAAAAAAAAGAGAAAGCATTTATTTCTCAAGTTATCCATCTGTAGGCCATTCGCATGGGATAAGCTCCTGAAACTACCAGATTGGTTGTTTCAATTTTTAAGAAACTCGCCATTTCCACCTGTACAAAATACATGAACCGTAGCTGTCTTCTGACAGCAAGCTCCTAGAAGACTTTGATGTAGCAAACAATACATGGGCTGTGCCTGTGGTAAGAGGATGTGTTGGGGGAAGCGATCTGAGAAAGACTGCAGTTCTCAATTTCCCGTGTAAAGTCTTCTGCCCACATCCTTTTGTGTGTACTACAGAAAGGAGTATATCAGCCGTGCTTCGAAATGATCTTGGAAGGGAGAACTGACTGACTGACTTCCATTTTTCCTCGTGTTACAAATGCTTCTGCCAAAGTTACCTGCCTGGAAGCGTTAGTAATAGAAAGGGGGCCACAACATTGTTAACACCAAAAAAAGTCAGGTAAGAAAAAAGTCACGCCATTCCAAAAATGTAAAATTCTTTCCAGATGCCTAAGCCTGTGGATGATCCTTGTTTGAAGTTTTCAAGCTTTTCTCTTTACCCGTGAAAGCTCCAGATTTTGCAGCCCCGAGGTGCCCCGCCAGCTCCTCTGCCCTGTGAGGCTCCCCACGGACACTAGATGGCCCTCACCTGCCACCGCTCCTGGGGCCAGTCCCAGGCCCTCACCAAGTTCCTGGGCAGGGGGACTACTGCAGGAAAGTCTGAGGGAAGTGCTTCGGTATGTACAAGCGACCAGAAGAGAGAGAAGACCCTTGCCAAAGAGGCTTTTCCCACAATCACCCATTTGAGATCATGATCAAGTGTGCAGTGATACGCCGTGCAGCATGAAAGGGCAACCAGCAGCGTGGGCACAGCTATGTCAACAAAAGCATTTGCTTCACAGCAGCTTCTCCAAGATGATTCAATCTTATGCACCCTACAGAACAACTCTGAGGACCGAATTTCCATGTCACAGGACAGCTGGAGGCATTTTGTGGCTGCATGCTGCTGTGGAGCGTCCTGTGCTACTCCTCTGTGACGCAGCTGTCTCCTTTGCAGCCACAGCAGAAAGGGGGATAGAGGAGAATAGACCCTGTGGTTTGTCCTGAACGTGCTTCCTAGACTCATTATGCTACTCCAGTGGGGGTAAAACATGCACACAAAAAATCTCCTATGAGCACATTCTGTGTCTGTGCTAAGAGGCCAAGCTGGTACAGCTCACAGTGGGAGTTTTGCAGTGAAAACAAGAGTTTATTACAGTGCAGTTCTTACAGGAGTGAAGAATCCTACCATTGCCTACTCCGGCACATTCATAATTGGCAATCACTGATTCCCAACTAGAGCAACTGTGCGCAGAGTTGATTACCCTGAAAGGCTGGCATCATGCTTTGTGTTCAGTAGCCGTTTCAGATGCTATACAAGGGCTTCTGATTTAGTGCAAGCACCTTGCAGTTTCTGTATGTTCACTATTAGAGAACAGTCAGGTGGGGCATGAGGAGGTGGGAGGAGAACATAGATGCTCAAGACAGTCTGCAGTTTGGGCATCTGATCCCAAGCCTCGACACGCCTGGGGAAGGCTAGTGCCTTACACTGCTTTGAACTTCCCACACCTCCATTTACTGACCTGACTGAAAAGACATTCCTCTCAGATACCCACTGAACATAAAGGCCACATCACAGACACCATGGCCAATGCCACATCAAGATTAGAGGGACTCTAAAATCGCAGAGAGTTTTAGGACCTCTTAACTTGGCTTTAAAAGTATTTTGTTTTTCACAATGCTCATGTGTCTTAGGTATTTTCTGTGACAGATTCGTTTGCTGTTTTGGTATCTGGCTGGAAATTGTGACAGCTTCCCTCACAGGACATTTTGCACAGTAGTCATGAGATTCCACTGCGCAGTGCTTCCTCGAGCCCCTGTGCTTTTGAGTTGTGATTCCATAGATCAAAGATAAAAATGGAACATGACTCATTTCTACCTTCTTCCATCTTAGCATCCCTTCTCCCTGTTATTTTGTGCCTTGAAGTTCATCTATACACACACATATACTTACACACACACGCGTATACATCTGCACACACAGACAAGCCCCCATATTGGAGTCTTGTAGACTCTAAAGGCTTCCTAGGGAACAAATCACTATAAGCCTTGCAATGCTAAGATTTCACCTGAGTGATGAAAGGCAAATCCAGGCATAACTGACCTGCTGAGTTCTTGTCCTCAGGTTTGGGGTGCATGAGACGAAATGGCAGCTCTGTGCCCACTTCACTGTGGGGGGAAGAGAGAAGGCATTAGATCCACAGCTCCATTCATGCCTGGTTCATTCCCTTTCACACCTCAGGCCAGCCCAAGCCCTGAACTCCAGCTTCAGCCATCTCTTCGTCTTTTTCTAATAATAATTTTTCGTTGAAAAAGAGTTAAACTCTGATTTCTTCAGACATGTCCCCAACATTAATACCTTAATAAACTGGGTTTATTATGTGCTGAATGTACTTTCATGCACATAAAATCAAAGGTATTTTTGTAATTGCTTCATTTTTGCAGCTGAATGAACACACTACTAATTTTTATCAGCTTAAGGGTTATTTTTTTTTAGTGAGGTAGGAAAGGGAATAGGAAAGAGGGTAAAAAGACAAATTAGCAACATAGTCTGCATAGTCTGAAAGGAAGATGACATTTACCTGGAGGTAAGGTCTCCCAGCATGCTACAGAAGAAAACAGGAGAAAGACACAAGCATGTTTAGTGCCTTTCCATTCTGGTGCTCTACCAAACACTGTTTATTGGTAGACTGTTGAAATCACCTTGCTCATATACTCTTCTTTACTCGCCACAAAGCATAACTTGCAAATTGCTTATTAAAAAAGGCCATTTTCAATTTTTATGTCCTTCCCATAGAGGAAGAGTCAAAGTTTTTGAACTCCTGATGAAGTGTTGGGCAGGGCTCCTTTTCTGAGAGCCAAAGGGCAAGGGCAATCGGGAGACCACAGGAGGCAGCAGTCATTTTAGCATGCTTTAGGGAAATCATTGACTCTTTCATACTAGAAAGAAGGACAGATGAATGAAAAACAAATGTAAACAGTTACTATCATCAACTGAGAGTTACTATCCTTGTCCTCTTTTGCACTGTATGGTGGGAACTAGCTCACTTTGATAATATCAGCTTCTTCCAGGAAGGTGGTTCAGTACAGAACCTGAGCTACAGTATTTATGACTCTCAGGCAGATATCTCTGCCTTCTGCTCTGGGAGAGCAAGAACACGGACATAAAGGTGCTCACAGAGTTTCACTTCAGTTCTCACAAAGCAGCTTATGGCCTTGACACAAAAAAATTGCAATGCAAACCAGAGGTTCATACTTCCACTGTAAAGTCAGGTGGTATCTAAGGAAGGTAATCCAATCCCTCTGACTTAGGCCAAGTTCTTTGGATAGGCCAAGACTGATTTCCAGACAGTTTATGCTTTAGAGGGATCCCGGTGTTCTACAACATGTGCCCTTTCTTGCCCTCTCCCCACTCATCAAGGACATATACACACTCCCCTCTCAACTCTATATGCATATGTAGCAAGAAGTCTGTTTCTCTTACCCTGGAACAGTGAGCTTCACTTTGACCTTGTAGGAAACCAGAATCCCCATCACTGTCTTGTCTATTCCATCCTTAATACTACCAGAGAAAACAGACAGCAGTGTTAGGTGCTGGAGCAACATGAGAACAACATAGCACTGAAACAAGAACATCCCATTCTCCTGGAAGTGACAAAGCGGACAAGCCTCAGGGACAGTAAATCCCTCTCCAGATCTGCAATCACTATTTAACCCCGAGTGAGTATGATCAGGTAGATAACACAACATAGATGTCCCTACATGGACACATATTTACAGGTACAAACTTCTGATAGAAGTGCCTCCTCCATCGTCCTCTCATCTTTATAACTCACCACTACCTGAGACCATTTAAAACTCTACTCACATAGTACTCGAAGCCAAGTTGGTATCCTCATCCTTTAGTTTTCCATCCAGAGCTATTTCCCGTGTCTCCCGGTTATTTGCTAACAAGGGCAGAAGTGTCAGTGTCTTGGTCAGGCTGCTGTTTGGCTGCACCTTTTCCCTGAAAATAAGCAGCAGATGAGAGGGAAGAACATGATACACTGATTTGTTTTACACACCCAACCAAGATAATTTCATAACAGATTACAAACCACCCAAAATGAGTGGAATTTATCTGTCTGAACTTAGTTGTCTACAACGCAGATGTCTACATCTAAACTAGTCAAAAAAATCCCTTTATAATCAGCAGAGAGGACCAAACACTTGTAGAAAATGGCAGACTTCTAAAGTAGGTCAAAACTATGCTGCAGGCTTCCAACTTTGGACAAAATGAATCCTAGTTCAGAAGACCAATGCTCAGTGGAAAACATGTCCCTAAGCTGCAGAGCAAAACACGGGAAAAATATGAAGTGTCTGAGTGTGTCCAAGCCTCCTCACAAAGCACAGTTCAATGCTGCACTGCCAATGCAGTGCAAAATAGCAAGTGGTGCTCCACAATATCAATAGGCTCAAGGTTTTTATGGGCTTCCTTTCCAAGGCCAGAAGAAACCAAATTAGATGGTGTGGAAAAGACTGACCTCAAGGTAGGGCATCCATTACTTCCACTCAAACAGTAGCACCTTTCAGAAAAATGTTGCGTCTCTATTTAAAGATTTCAAGCCATGGGGAGCCTTCTACAGCCCCTGCTAAGCTCTTCTAGTAGCTGATTACTCTTCAAACCTCTTCTGCAAACTCCCCATTCTGCCAAAAAGGGTGCAGGGTCCCTGCTGGCTGTGTGAAAAGGAGATCAGCTGCATCCAAAGTGCCGTGTGGGAGACACACACGGGAGGTAAGGGGAGAGGAGAGAGCGCTGTAACAGCAGGCAACTGCCAGACTACAGCTAGGTGTACTTCCCATTACAAAAGAGGAGGGTAATTAAAAGGGTGCAAAGGAGCAAGAAAGGATAAGCAGAGCATTCACTCACTGTGCCTCCTCAGCAGCTACCACTTTTGTATAGTAGTCACTGGAATACAAAACCACGTTGGCAACCTGCTCCACTGAGCGAGAATGGAGAAAGCAGACAAGCAGTTGTGCATACGCATCAGAAACAACATAGCTGCCCCCTCCCCGAGCCTCAGGAATGGAAGACACAAGGAGGACAGCAGGGAAACCCACCCATTTAGAGCCTGAAGTGACCACCGGGTCAAATGTTCTGATCTGGCTAGAGACCAACAGCACACAAATGGACAATGACTATCTTCCCTGAAAGGCACCCAGCCTTGATTTGGAGATGACAAAGTCAAAACCCCACAGTTTTCCTTGGGATGCTGCTCTTTCCATTATAAATATCTCCTTCTTTGTTCTTTAAGTGTGTTTGCTTTTCTCTCTGGTCACTGGTATGTCTTGTGTCTCTATAGCCCATGCATTTGCATTCAGGAGACACCACCACCAAGCAGACTGCGGTCAGGAGCCTGGGATAATAAATGGCTTATATTCTCTAATCTAACACTAAAACAACTCTCATAAAGTAATTCTAACTGAAACACCGATGAGGAGAGAATCTGGGGACCAATAAGGTCCTTTTAAGCCTGACAGAGGTGTGTCAGCCTAAAAATATTTGGGAGTCACTACACAGTGCATCTGAGACTGGTGCTGAATTTGCTTTCTCTGATGTAGAGTTTTGTAAAATCCTCATGGACTGTATTCCACAGGTCCAAGTACAGTGAGGCTGTAGGATGAAAACATGCAGTGCCACAAATAAGACACAGGCACACTACTGGAACGCCTCTGAAACTCAGCCCCTGCCATTGCTGGCATAGCGGCTGTTTCTCACACTGCCAGATGTTTCTGAAACCCCAGGCAAAATTGTGTGCACCCTGAGCATATTCACAATTAGCAGGAGCATCATGTTCATGGGGGAGCTCTTCCCATTGGCCTCCCAAAAGAGGTAGATGTTTCCCCCAGCACCTGCCTTGCCCACTGCAGGTGCCAGACCCTTTCTCTTTACTAAAGAGGACATACTAGTGCCTGAAATTAAGCCATATGAGTAACAATGAGAGTCAGGAGAAGAGCTGCAGGGTTTCCCTTGGTGAACAGCAAAGAAACAGCAACAGACGGGGTGGAGGGACAAATTCCTGGCTTGTCCCAGGTTGCCTCCTTGAGCTGTTGCAAGCACTAAATTCTGCCTCTCTTTTAGTCCTCTCACCATTCAGTCTTCTTGCCCTCAAGGAATCCCAAGCAATGGTGAAAACATACCCTGGACTTTGATCTTCTTCACTGTTTTGTCCGTGCTGTTGTTGACAGTGATAGTGACTGGAATGGGCTCCCCATGGTAGTACACCTAGAAGCAATATGATGCTCAGAAATCTGGTCAGGAGGTTTCCCAAGCGCTAAAACCCTCTAGTTCCTCCAGATTAAATCTCATCACAGAGGCCAGACAAGGCAAGATGACCCTTCCCAATGATTCATGACCCTTCCTTCAAGGACTTATTTACCCTCAAACACACCTGGTAATGGGGTCTCAGCTTCTCCTACCAGTAGCTAGTGACAGAAATTACATTAGAGCCCTTGAGTGCTGGGACAAAAGTCAGTCTCAGCTGGGCCAAAAGTCAGTCTCAGCTGGGACCGTTTGAATAACACACAAAGTAGCTGCCACGGGCAGCAAAATGTATATTGTCATGCCAATACTACGATGTTCACAGCCCCAGAAGAATCTCCTCACCTCTTTACTGAGGCAAGCTTTCAAGTGTAATGGCTTGTTGGACATGAAGAACTGCCAGGTGGTCTCTGTACAAGGTTGGGGTCCCGGATTTTCTGGAGCATATTGCACCTTACGGATCAGCAGGCGTGCAGAGTTCCTGCAAAGCAGCAGAGGACAACACGGTGGTGCTTTGTGCTTGGCAAAGGCAGGAGTTCTGCATTCCTGCGTGCTTACACCAAGAAGTCCATCAACAAGTGGGGCAAAGCTCGATAAGCAGCCAAGGTGCATTACTGGACAACCCACCCCCTTTAAGAAGGGCACTGACACACACATTCTGTTACCTCTTATGAATTCTTTCTTCCAAATTCTCTGTTGAGAAAGCTTTCACCTCAAAGTCCACCCCACAGCTCTGCCAGAGAGAGAGGACAACTGTGAAATCAGCATCAAAAGCCAAGAGCATCTGCAGATGTTTAGGTATTTTTCTGTACACCAGAAATTGGCAGACTCCTGCCAACCACAAATTCTTCTGGGCTCTCACCATTGTAAGAGATCCCTGCCAACTGGTGTGGCAGCATCCACCTGTTCCATGCTGCTTCTTATAAACTAGGCCTAGTTCTCAGCCTTTGAGAGAATACATCCCTACTCCTAAAAGGCTTTCTGTGAGAGCAGCGCTGTAGAGGTCACAGGATCCTACACCTTAGAAAGCTGACCAGCCTGCAAGGCTCTCTGGTCCACCTTGGGTTTCTGAACTGACTTCGTAATGATCTGACTCAAGGTCGACTTCTTTCTCAGCATCACAGGAGTGGGAGTGATCAGGCCAAGCTGACCTTTGCTCTAACAGGTTTATACCACCAGGGATATCTGGGGGGGTCCCAGATAACTCTTCTACAGAGCCATATGGGAATTTTTCCTAGAATATCATCTCTTGTCAAAAGCCACAGCTTATTCGTGTTGCACTGGATTCTACAACCTGCAGCCTACCTTGCCCAGTGGTTAGTCTAGCTCTGCTGTTCAGAGAAGCAATCAGGTAAATATAAAAAGAAGCTTTCAAATGGTGTCAGAAGCCTTGCAGAACATCTCATTTTCTGGTGACTTACTCCAGGATTTTCGTTTAGTTTACAGACATGTGCAAGCCAGTCCTTCTCTGCAATTGTTTGAATTCAGAAGCGGGTCTTAACACATGCTATTTATAGCAATCTGCGAGATTTTAGGCACTCAGTCTCCTTTTCCCTCATGTACCCTGACAGCTACAAGCATTTTATGTGCAGTCAACCTGCAAACCATGTGGTACCCTTAAGGAAACCACAAGCTTTGCAGATTTAGTCCTCTTGCTGCCACTTGATTAGATTCCCTTACTTACTCTGAGGACTTAAAATTCCAACCCTGTGACACGCACTTGTAGCTCTTAAATCAGATCCCTGCCTTTTGTAGCACAGCACAGTAAAATGCAGTATCACCTTATTCCGCTCTCAAGCTAGCCAAATAAATGTACATGCCTTTTTCCATCTGACTTGCCTCAACCATGACAAGCACAAATGTCCCATTGGTCTCACCTTATCAACATCGCGAGGTGCAGGCTGCAGACAGACTGAACACGGCAGGTAATCTGGAAACTGTGAGAGGAAGAAAAGAAAAATATCCGAAAGCAATATTACACATAACTCTAGTGAATATATTGGTCACAAGAGGTTCTAAGCAATCCTGAAGACTTTTTGGTGCCACATCAGTGGCAGGGTTTTACAAAAGGACAGCAAAGTGAATTATGGAAATATCAACATTTTGAACTAAGTTAGAAGTTTTTGGGGTTTTTTGGTCTCTTGAGTTCTGGATTTGAAAGGTTTTGTGTATATTTGACCTACTTCTAGTGGCTGGCGCCCTTAAACTATTAAAGTACATAAAAGCTCCTACAAACAACATTAATTCTGCGATTGAATTTCAGCAAAGCAAGAATAGTTTGGCTGAGGTTGAAATGCTGTGCTTAACTTTCTTACGCCTATCCCTGGATGCATGTGCAGAAGACAAGAACACAAACTGTTCTGTGGCACCAAAATGTTCCGTAACAGGAATTTCTGAAGACCTTCCGTGTCATTCACTGTAATGCAGTCACTCTTTGAAGTTCTGGCTAAGATAAGGGCCTTAATACACTGTGCCTTATCTTGCCTTGTGCAAACAAGTTCCTTTATTCCAAAAATACTTCAATAGTCAAGAAAGGAAGAAAGAAAAAGATAAAAAAAGTAAAAAAAAGTCCAAGCTCATGAAGCACCTGGTCTAAAAATCTAAGAGGCACAGCTTAGAGTAGAAGCTGCAACATCTGGCTTCTCATCCAAGCTAATCAATACAGCTCACAGCAGTGGTACTTACTGTTCACACAGGCTTGGAGCTTGAGCAAAGCACCTCTGTGTCAGAAACACAACTATGGCCGTGAAGACCAGCCAGCCACCAGCCAGCATCCATTCGCTCCCGGCCTGGGGAGGGCCAGCAACTCCAGACATCAACTGGGAATGCTGCAGAGGAGCTTGTGGAGACCGAGTGCTCTCCTTAGAGACTCCAGCAGTTTAAAGATCACTAGATTGTATTTGAGTGGTTAATAACATTAGGAGGTACAAACCCACTTAGCAGAGTCATTCAAGAATTTATTTGTTGCTGTATCAGAGGAAATAGTTTTCAAACCTGGACCTTCCTGGGAAATGCTAAGGCAGACGTGTCACTGACAGCGCTGGAAGCGTATCCTGTCAGAATCAGAATTTGGCAATGAACTGCTATTTGTTGACAACATCTGGTAAAGAGCTTTTCATCTGCTTGTTTGATCCACAACATTTTTGAAGAGAAAGGATTTGGCACTTCCTCTGTGAGTATTGGGGCAATGGTATAAAGTATTCCAGCCTCTCAGGAATGGGGAAAACAAGAATATAAGGGGCTGTTGTTAGCATAAAGCCATTGCATGTTTTCTCGCCTTTTCAAGGAAAGCACTTGTCACTTGCAGTTAAGACCTTCTTGCACTTTACCACTTAGGATGCTAAGGGGAAAAAAATATGGTACATTCCCTGTCACTCAAAATTGGAACTTTGCATAACATGGTTTCACTGTTAATCCCTGTCTTCAGTCCATCACTGGGTCTCAGCAGCCTGGTAATAGCAGACAAGGAGAAGAGGGTCAGAGGCTCTTATGATACTTACTGTAAAGAAAAAAGGATAAGCATTTTTCCCCAGCTTCTTTAGCAGAGATTCCTGCAAGTGGGAAAGAGACTCTGGCTTGTCAACAGGCGGGTACACTTGGACTCGAGAGAAGAACAGGTCCCGTCGGAAAGTGAGGCCAATCACATCAATGTCTTCTTGGCCATACCGGAAAGCACAGGTCAGGGATACATACACTGCAAAGAAGCACATGATGGGTAAAAGCAGGCAGCAGGCTAATAAAGCAGCAAGGGTGGGATGTAAAAAAATAATCGTCCTGCACTACAGAGTCAGGGAACCTGTTCAACATTGTTGTATAAGCCAGTGAGTATTCATACAGTATCTGAGAACACACATTATGTTGAGTAAGAAGCCCATTCACTGGGAAGAAAGTTACATTTGTACCCTTAAAACAATACAAAAGGTTCTATCTCAGCTTCTCACTTGAAGACTAAATCTCTGAAATGTACGTTGAATAAAACCTCAAACCTTTTTTCCCCTTGATCATTGCAGGGTCCACCAACACAACACCATCTGAAAGAAAGGGAAAATATGAAAGCTTAACAGAGGATAATCAGGGTTGAGAGAGCAGGAAGGGCAGCACAAATCCTTGTGGACGTACCTACAGGTTCCACATTGCCTACATTGTCAATGAAGTCTCGTTTTCCCAGGTAGATGGTCAGCTGTAGGGAGAGGATGATCATAGCTGAACTATGAAGTGTTGATTGTTGTGTGGTTGTGTGTTGGGGGTGGACACACAGCAGAGAGCTATAAATCTTGTACAGATCAGAACAATTCCATTTAAACCCTTCCCCCCGCCCCCCCCCAGCACTAGACTCAACAGGATTATTCACATGCTTCAGGACAACAAAATTGAAGACCTCAAGTAAACCAGCACTCAAAAGTACAACATAAATACTTATGCATAGGACAAAGAACTATGGGTTTAAAGAGTTTTGGTGCCATCAGGTTGAAAAGACAATGAACCAGCTTTGTTTTAAATATTTACCAGCACAAGTACAATCTAGGAAGAGTGAGAGGCAAGTTGCCTTCCTCTTATATGATATAATATATCACAAGCTTGCCCTATAAACTGTTTACATCATCTCCTCAAACTTAGTGCTAAAGTACAGTTCATGGTCCCACTTCAGAAAAAGATGAAGGAGATAGGAAAGAGCTTTCTAATAAGTCTCCAGTCTGACTACAGGACAGACTTGCACCTATATAAACCCATTATTATGGTACTTACAGCTTTGTCACGGGTGCTTTTCCTGAAGATGACTTGTTTATTAGGAGAACTGGGATTCTTCCCACTCGTCCCCATCTTCTGAGACTCAGGGCAGCTCATGGTCAAAGATGGGTAAGAGACTGTGGGTGAATGAAGCTTTTCTGCCTCAAGATGTCCTGTGAAAGATATCAGAAACCAACCAAACAAAAACATGGATGAGATAAAAGTAGGATTATACTTGGTACTTGAAGCATTCTGCTCCCATGTATTGTTTACCAAACACTATTTCATTAGATACTCAGGTGCAGCACAGGTGCTGTATTTCTTTTCATTTTAGCAGTTCCTCTTTCAAAAAACCAAACACAAACAACAAACATCACAAAACATTAAAACATCTATTTAAAACCAGCTCTTCGGAAACTTAACAAAAGACCAAGAACTTTTTAAAATTCATATTAAAAAATCAGTAGACTAATAGAAAAATTTGGAGGGGAAAGGATAGCTTGGCCTTTGGAGAGAGGTTTGTAGAGAGTAATACTGTGAAGAAATCTGTAACAGTACAGATAAAGGCAACCTGATCAACAGAAGGTACTTCGATTTTCAAAACATAACCTCAAGATCTGTCATTGGAGGCTCTACATTATCATGAGATAAGAAGAAAGGTCATTATAGTCGTTAATAATGAGATAAAATATAGGAAAGAAAAAATAGCAATACATACAGGCTTTGGCTACTTTCAGGGTTTGGATTGTTTTGGAGGGTTTCGTTTGGGGTTTTTTTTTGTTACCATTGACACACAGTGCTGTGGCATCTGTCCTGGGACATTTGCTATTGAGCATATCCTTGAATGGATGGAAAGAAACCTAGATAAGGAGTGAATACTCTGCCCACAGACACAAAGCTGTTCTGGATTCCCAAAAATAAAGTTATGTTGAGCTGGAGGAGCGCTTCATGATGCAGGTTGGATAGGTGATGAAATAGTATGTACTCCGTAATGATAAATGGGAAGTATTGCACTCCAAGAAAGTACAACTACTGTCTGACATGCACAGTTACACCTGCCATCAGTTAGGAATAATGTCTTGACATAAGCAGAGAAGTTATTAGGAAATAAGACAAGATGACAACAGAAAATGCCATTTATACCATCTCAGACCCCCTTATATATCTACATTTTGGATAATGCACGCTCTGTCTAAGGCCTAAAAAGGTGGTATGCTTTGGTAAGGAGTCAGACCAAACCCCAAATGAGAATTCCCCTGTCCTACTGTATTTTCCTAAATCAGAACCAAATGCAACCCATTATTTGCAGGGTGTCATTAAGAATATGAAAGTCCAGCTACCTGTCCAAGAAAGATGACAAGTAAAACGAGGGGTAGGGGTCAGCTTGTACCCAAGGAAAAAAACAGTGAATAAAATTTTTCAAGGAAAAAAAAGAAAAAAAAATAATCAAAAGGACATGAGAGATATCCAGAGAGTGACATCCAGAAAACCCGAGTGGTACAAAGTGGAAAGAGATCAGTTTTTCACTTTGTCATAAGCTATAAACCAGCAGTATTCAGTTAGATGATCAGAGAGCAAATTCAAAATGAAGTGAAGCATTTCGCCCTGTAACACAAGATTTAAGAGTGCAGCGTGTTGCAGCAGAAGGCTCTGGAAATCACCAAGATAAATTCATTCCAGGATTAGACACGTTCACAGGGAAAAAGGCTTCTGGAAGAAGTTGCACAGGATGACTCAGGTGCAGCCTTAACCCTGCAAGATTCTGAAGCCGAGGAGCAGCATCAGGAAAGGACAATACTACACGTGTTCTGTTCTTACACCTCTCCCTGTTGGACCCGTGTGAATGAGGATGCTGTATTAGACAGCCTTGGTCTGACAGTGTATGACCATCCTTGCAGTTCGCCTTCTTTCAAAAGTA
>WEIS01059324.1:16841-32091 GCA_013389965.1 Todus mexicanus
CCAAAAGAAGTCTCTGTAAATAGCAGTCTTTATGATGAACTACCAAACGTTGAGAACAACATGTTGTTCTCATAATCACTAAGTAGTTTATCTGTTATTGCTCCACCAACAGCCCAGTGGCAGAGCTGATACAAAACAGCACATTGCTACCTCGTACATCTCCCCTCCTTAATTTACTTAGAGTGAGGCACAACATCCAAGATATAAGACACATGAGCAGAGATTTCAATGTAGCTTTTCTTTTCATGCATGTCTCAAGAATAGCTTTTCGTCCCCCCCATGAGTTTGGTCTTGCTATTATGCACAACAATATGTGTAANAGTTTGGTCTTGCTATTATGCACAACAATATGTGTAACTTTTGGCTCGCAAGCTGCGTGAACAGCTGTAGCTTTCCTTGGGGCTGCATCTGCTAGTTTGATTAGAAAGACCACGTGATATCCTCTCCACTTCCCAGCCCGACCAGCACCCTCCATCACAGGCAGTCTTGCAGTCACAAATCAGGCTTGCTTTTTGCAAACAACCACCAACATTTGCCTGAATATAGCGGCCTGGGTACATAAATTATTCCAAAAAATGAACACAGAAACAGTGTTCCTCAGCTCTTTCAGTGTTTTCCAAATTCCAGCAACGTTTTATTAACTGGAGGTGGATTATTTGGAGAGCTTAATCACTACTCTGTTTAATCAACGCTGGCAAACACAAACCAGTCAGCCCCAAACCACAGAAATTCACATGTGCCTGTGTTGCTGGAGGAACAGCCAGATCCTGGTTGTAGTAGGGAAGAGACCCCAGAAATGAACCCACAAAATCAACACGTTCTGCTCAGCCATGGTGCAAAGGCAAAAAGGAGAAAGCTGGTTTTGTTAAGTTTGTGCTGCTGCCACTGCAGGACTATTAGTCCTTCAGGAGAGGAAGGAGCATTCCTGCTATACCTGCTGTTCCCCTGAGGGCCTGGGAGGTGTGGATATTTACAGCATTGCAAACATCTTCAGGGGAGCTTGGGAGCAGCTTCTTCATAACACGTTTCCTAATGCACTCGTGTCTGGAGAAGGATCCTACCCCAGCCCACCTCCCCTCCTCAAATCAGTGGAAAGGCAGCTCCACCTTTAGCAGAGACACAGTACAACAGTCACAGGTCGAAGCATGAAATGGGGCAATAGAAGCAAATAAATGATAGCCGAAAAAAGCTAAAATTGGTCCCTAGCATTCCCTACATACCTTGGTCCTAAGGAATTTTAATCTAAAATGCTTAAGGTCTTAGCTAGCCCTTAGCCTTGCATATTATTAACCTACTTCATAATGACACCAAATTTTGTAATAGCAAAACAAAGCCCTTTGTGTAAGATCTGTCTGTGCTGTAGAAGCGCACAAGTATAGCGGCCTCAATTATGAACATCCTAAACCCCTTCTGATCCTCATCAAAGCCTGCAGTTTTTATTCTGTTAATCTCTCACTAATGTACCATCATGCTGACTAGTCAGGTAGTGATGTGCTTTTCCAAGGGAACCAAGGTCACCTGGACTCGTGGTAGGTGCCTTTTCAAGGAGGACCTTCTGCCACAGCAACAGGAAGAACTGGAACTATCTTGCCTTTAGAAATGCTTCGGAACACCAATGTGAATCTTCTTATTGTTGCTACAGTTCTTACATCTGTAAGCTGGACAGAAGGCTTCTTCTCATGAAAACAGGAGGGTGGTCACCAATGGCTCTTAGTCATGTAAAAAAAATTGTGCATTAAAGAGCTGAAGGCTTTGTATCTTTACTCTGAAGTAGGAACCAGAGCAGTAACTTCAAAAGTGTTTTTGTGTTTTTAAACTTTCAACTCCTATTACTGGTGGTAAAACTGAACAAGGTAGCAGCCAAAGTATTCCAGCAGAAAAAGCCACCTATTTTCAGCAGTGTCTGAAGTACAGATACTAGTTTCCTCAATTCAGTAATTTATCCAAAACATCCAATACATCAGCCTTTCAAGGACAGAAGCACCTGAACATGGTTAAGACTTCCTTCAGTCTGAAGGCAGCATCCCTCAGCCAGGGCAGAGGCAGGTTGTATCTGTAGGATGTCCAGCTTTAAGCTAAGAGCATTATCCTCTTTCCTCCGCTACACCAAATCCCACAATGCGGCTGAACACAAATCCACAATTCACCAGGAAAGCAGCAGAGAAGCAGCACATTCCAGGTTCCTCTCTTCACTCATTCTGAACAAGATCTCGCACACAGACACACAAATAAATTAATCAGAGCATTGTGGGGTTTTAAAAGCAGAACACAGGTTTATTTACAATCAAGTTCTTACGGGCAGCTGAATAAATAAAAACTTTGCCCCATATACTCTAATTCCCCTCTGCAGAAAGTGTCTGAACAACAGGCTGGGTTAGAGAGATGCCTGTTATAGCAGCTGCCCCCTAATCCAGCCCCTCCAAAGAACACACTTCCTTAGTAAAACATTATCAGGAAAGAAGAAAATAAAGTGCAAATAAAAAGGCAATAAAACGCTGGTGGCTTGTCTTGAGGCCCAGACGACGTGGAAAGGTTTGGCTGGACAAAGTTGTGCCAGGTGGCTCACACCCAGCCACACCATGGATTTGGATGCTTAAAGAGGGACGGAGCCAAGAAGCTGCTCCGTAGCAGAGAGGGCTCCAGCGCAAACAGGAATATTGCACGTGTGCTCAGGAGGGGGGCGAGTGACCTGGAATTGCCAGCACCAAAACGATGGATTTGGGATTGAACTCCACTGCTCCCCTGTGTTCTATTGACAGCCGCCAGGACAGGACGGATGAACAGAAAAAGGGACCAAACATCTATATTCTGGTACTGATGTCACAGTATGACTACATTCCTTATCACAGCAGCACAACAGAAGATGAACTTTTCTCTCTTCACCCCCAGTAACCAAACTGCCTGTGGAATAAAAAGATTAAAAATCTACTGTTTCATAACACCCAAGCTGTTGAAGGGCTTTAACAAAAGGGTGCAGAAGTCCAGATGAACAGACCATTGCCTTATGAACAGGTGAAACTGATAGAAAGAGTTCACATGACAGTGCTGGAGAATCTGTGTTAGGGCCAGAGCAGATCTGAATTGAGCTGGTAACTCAAAGGCAGAGCTGCCAGAGCCACGGAAGACTCTCTTTAAAAGCTGTTCCAACACTCCAGGCTGCCCAGGACCTGTGCACACTTCAGGACCTTCTCACTCCATGCCTGAACTAGGCCACCAGAACAGAACACAGGAGACAGGACATGTATTAAGTCAGCATACACAGTAACTTCTTTCCAACATTTCCAACTCAGAAGTGCTGTAGATACATTTGTGTGACAGGGTATTTGGCACAGCTGTCTGGTGAGGAATCCTGCTAGTATCTTCAGCTCCACTTGGTGCATAGATACTACATGTAAAGGCATGACTAAGTAGCATTCTCCATCCAGAACAGCTAATCCCTTGCTGAGTCCGAGTGCCACAGTGCAGTTATGGCCATAAGAAGTCTCTAACTCAGGCTCTTTCTCCGTTGCTTTAGAACTTTCCTCTGGGAAGTGAAGCCCACGCGCTTATTAATATCCCGACTCAGGGTGGATCTGGGCTCGGGTCTCCATTCTGTTCAGCCACGGACCAGCACCACTGCACACAGAGGCGCTGGACGCTCTGCCTTTCACCCTCCATCCAGTCAAAATTCAGCCCACAGGACAGCCTTGTTTCCTTTGTCCACACTGACCACGTGGGCACCCGCTGGTGACCACGCGACTGCATTGATAGAAGAACTGAAATGGAAGCCAGATACAAGTTTACAAAAACGCTTAATTCCACAACAGCACTTCACACTGAAATGAAATGTTATAGTACTCTGTAGAAAAAGCACTTTCTCAGCTCTTAAGAGACTCAGGTTTTTAGTAAGCTTAAGAGAGTTACAGTTTCTTCAGAATATATTAACTGTACTTTATTAGAATCATATCTCATTTTAAGAAGCTGATGAATAACAACACTAACCTTAATTCAATCTAGAGAATACTGCCACTATTCACAAAGAATTTGCATATTAAAAATTCTCACACATCAACAGAAGTTACAAAGCTGTAAGAATACAATTCTTCCATAGCTCAGCATGATTCAGATCCCTGGCCAGCTTCCCCTCACCTGTGATGCTTTGCAAGCGTCCTCTCCAATTTCCCAGTGAGCACATTCCAAATGTAGAGGGCCCCATCAGCTGAACCAGCAGCCACATAGTTACCGTCAGGGCTACAAGATCAGAGAAAGTGCAAAACGCAGAGAACAATTTTCAGGTCAGCAATTTATCAGCACGTATCATCTTTCCACCCATAATTCCCTAAGCAAACAACTTAGCATTAAATAGTCTTTTAAGAGGTGTTGCCAGTGGCTAACACTAAGAGGTGAAAGCACTTTAAAAATCAAAAAGCGTCCAAGATACTGGATCAACATCTACAGATATACTCTGTCTTGACCAAGAGGTAACCTTGAGCAAATCACAAACTCTGACCCAGTTTTTCTAGCTGTAAATGGGGACAACGCAGCCAAGCCTCAGGAATCACTTTTGCTGGGGAAATATACATCAGATACCTTGCTTATATCTGTCTGACCTTACCTGAACACAACTCTCGTCCAGTCAGAGCCACATTTGAATCCCTGGGCGCTGAAAAATTAAAATCAGATAATTGTGAATTCATTTATAAGACGATGGATTTCAAGGTTTTCCCTGAAGAGCATGGTAAGGATTTCTACATGGTTCAGAATAAGCTCCAGCTTCAATACAATTTGCATTTCTCATACACCCCCAACCCAACTGCACATGAAGAAATTCTTTGCTTTACACCAAAGGCTTCTAACTCAAGCTATCTTCTTTAGAGGTAAATTAAAAGATCCACCAGTGCTGTTAAGACAATTTTGCCACCTATGGAGAAAAAAAAGTTAGGAGACTGCTCTCTCTATGGAGATACTGAAAAACGCTCCAGCACTGAGGGTAATCTGGAATCCAAAGTTCTGAAATTCATAATGTTCTTGTGGAGAACACACTCACCTGAACGTCTGCTTGACAGCACCAACTCGCAGGTCGATGATCTTTAGTAGATCATCACGGGAACAGGTCAAAAGCTCTGTTCGCTCTGAGTTCAGGTCCAGAGCTGTGATCCTTCCAAGCAGCTCCAGTTCTTTTACTATGCTTTCAGTCCTAAAGATGAAAAGAAAAAAAATTGGAGAGGAATTAAGAAAAGAGAGTAAACCGGGGTCAGAAGACAAACCACTGCATTGAAACTTTGACTTGTCCCAATGTAGGAGAAAAAGGATTACATTTTGACTCTTTCCCAATCTAGATCTCACTTTGCAGACAGCATTTCCAATCAATAGTTAGATATTACTTTCCTCACAACCCCGCCCTCTGAAAAAGTAAATAACATCCTGAATGGCAAGTACTGACCAATGTAAAATATTTACAAGAGAGCAGACTGACTTTCCAGAAATAAACCAGCATTCCAAATAAAAAAAGATAAATCCCAAACCCAAACCACCAAACAGTATAAAAGCATTAACAAAAGTCTCTTTCAGGAAGAGGAGTTCCCTAGTTCTGACTGTAGTCAGACAGCAATCTCATAATCATCCTACACTATAAGCTCTCTTGTAACAGTTTTACCTGATGTCCCAGAAACGAATTTTCTTATCAAAGTGTCCACTCATTACACATTGCTCAGTACATACGATGTCATTGCAGCTAGATCCTGCAAACACTGTTTTTATACCTAAAAAGGATAAACCAATGGTGACATACTGAAATTTGTACTGCACACACTGACAAAAACAGAGACAGAAAATAATCGCTATACCACAAACACAGAGTGGCCACACAGGCAGTTTCCCAGGAGTGCCAAGGGACAAACTCTGTCTTAAAATAATCCTGACTTAAGTCTTCATCGACCTCTCTGCCCTTCTCAATCGCCTTTCCTGTGGCTAATACCCTTTTAAATGCTCCCGTGACAGCTGCTCTACTTCCACTTTGTATTTAGACAGCTATAATTTGCTACTGTTAAACAACATGAAACTGTCTCCTTGACCTGTGTTTGCAATGCAGGTATCAAGGTAACCTTGAGTCTCAACTGCTCTTTCAGTGCAAGCAGGTTTAAAGAACCACCAGTAGGAGAAAAGCCAAGGAAATAGTGTTTCTCGCAAAGTCTGGATCCTAGCATTTCCTATGAGACACTGAAATTTTTGTTACACATCCAAGGAGACGTTTCCATGCACCTCAGAGTTAAAAACTCTGACCTGGCTCCAAGTTTTCAGTGGAAGACTAAAATACCCACCCCCAGACTGGTCAACAAAGAACACTCACAGTGCTTCCTGCATACATGATTCTTTACTCTTCTTTCAGGTAACAGGCAGAAAGAACCCAGTTACCTGAATAAGAGAAGATGGCACAGGTGCTACTTTTTGCTTTTTTAGACTAGCAAGAAGATGAAATAATCTGGCTGATGTCGGACTTCCATTTAAATTCAGGAGAAGCACAGAACACAGATGAAAGACATGGATGAAAGACACATTTACTTATGAAAGTTACATTTACTTACAAACTTTGCTGCGGAGGTCCCAGAGCTTGAGGGTCCGGTCATGACTTCCCGAAACAATGCGTGCGTTGTCCAGCAAGAACTTGGCTGACAGAACTTTGCCGCTATGACCTGTCAGAGTGTGCTGAGAATGAGAGATTTACATGGTAAAACTGCACTGTTCCACTTGCTCTTTCCTTATAGCTTACTAGCTCTCCTATCTAACAACTCAGAGACAATCATAAAGAATAATTTGCATGTCTACTGCATTGCTCGGATTAAAACAAACATCTACTGCAGTTAAACAAAGATGAACGCTGAGTAGGACTGTTAAGTACCACAGAGTTCAGCTGGGAGACACAGGTCACCTTTGGCTGCAGTTTCTGTAGCTCCTCAGGGACCCTGCGAGCTCTTCCTCAGCACTCCATAAACCTACATTACATGGACTGATGGCAATTGCAACACTGCCTTGCAGGAGTGATCAGAAGGGGTTAAAGAATGCTGAAAACAGAAATTTTGCCTTCAGGTTTTTATAATGAGCTTCTCTCAAAGATACAACAGGGTATCTAATCTCAACTATTAACATTTTCAAGCCTGAAAGTGGCGACAACCAGAGGTTTCAGAAAAGCTCTCTGCAGCAGTTTCTCTAACTGCAGGGGGAGGCTCTGTGGGGCTGAGAACATCATCAAGCACATTCACTTCAAATTACTGAATATTTACATACTAAATCACAAAACAGATAATGAATGACTGAAGTAAGAATTGTGAAAAAGACAAGTCTTTGGTATATAGCTAGATTTTTTTAAAAACTACTCTAAGGACTATCAAACTACACAAAGCAATTTGGGCTTGGGAAACACAAAAGAAAAACCCTTGAGAATGGAAAGGAACGGGAGCAAAGTCTGGAAAAAAGCAAATCCGATACACAAGGCAAACTCTGAAAGAACAAATCATCCCATGAAGACCAAAGGAAGGACACAAACTCCAGAAAGGAGAATAGAAGCTTTCATTCTGCATCTCTCTGCCAATGCAGATATTTGCATTTAAGTAGGGAGTTTGTAGCAAAATTTACCATGATTTCAGCTTCAGTGCTTCCAGCTCATGTGCAAGCCATGACAAATCCACACCCTACACCTCCGAAACAAAGAACGCACTATTTAATCTCAGTGAACAGTGAAGGCACTTGCCCAAAGCTGGCAGTCACCAAGGACACAAAAAAATTACAGAAGATACTGTGACACCAGGTGGATATGTGCAGGATAGCTAACTCTCTGCAATGAATAATCTGTAGCCTACTAAACTTTTGTTCACTGTAGTTCACATCCCATAGTAGGTTCTGCATCCAAAAAGAAGCTGCAAAAGAACTGATCCTCTTTACTTTACTAAATGAGAACTAGCCAGTGAATTACAATGCAACTGTAGGTTGTAACTGACACATGAAACGTCTGAAGAGTCGGGACATCAAAGTAGTATCTTCCTAAAATAAGAAGTTGAGGAAAAGTGTACATAGGAATGACAAAAAAACCCCACAAAGCTCTTTGAAAGCTGAAAAGAAACTTGTCTTTTGGTTCATCAAAGACGAGTCCTTTAAAGTAGAGCTAAGTGTTGGAGAAGAATGCAAGTACAAAGGAGTTGGGAGAAGAGGATGCCTTTAACAGACACTGAGAAGAGTCAAGCACTTCTAAGCTTGCTGCCTTTAACAGCCATGCAGAGGACTCTTTTTCAAGAATGTTGCTCCTGACTTAAACCAAAAAATTCCCTCTGTCTTCTGCACACCCTCTGTCAGCAGTCCTCTCCTCAGATTGAGGCTAAAACATTGAAGTGGTTCTCCACAAACCATAAGCAGCATTTAAATTTCCACAGATAGGGATTCAAAAGTGTCCTGGGTTTACATGGTAAGGTTTTGCTCGTTGCAGGGGCTGTATTGTCAAAATACGCAGTAACTGGAATTTCCTGCAAGGCTTTGCAGAGACCTGTACTGTATTTTAGGTCTTGCTGTGAAGACCCTTAAGAGAAAAAGATCCTGTTAACAAAAAGAATTATTGCAAGTCTGTAAATGCCCAACTTCTAAAATTGCCACATCTCCATTAGACAAAACTGGAAACACAAGACAGAAGCAGCCTGAGCTCTGCTTTCCCTTCAAGAAACTCACCCGTAACCGATTGTCATCAACCGTCCAAATTCTGCTGGCAAAGTCATTTGAAGCTGCTAAGAGGTAAGAACCCTGTGAACACAAGATTAATTTAAAACTACTTCTGCAAGTCAATATGCTAATTGAACTCAGAATTATTTCCAATAAATCATTAAAACTATATTAGAGCTATATGGCCAAGGGAAAAAAAAAAAAGAACAACAAAACCAAAACACAGTATTATATACTAGTAAAGAAAGCTAGCGTAACAGCTTTCAAAAAGGGTATGGCTCTTTCTTCTCATCAAAACGTGACAGCAATTTGTAGAATTCTGACTACAGATAAAAAGAGTAACAATAACCAAACCAGAAAGGATACTCCCCTTTCCGTTCTGCTGCAGTGACAAAATGGGTTCCAGCTCACTCTCATCTATTGGGGTTTTTTTCCTCTTTCTTGATTTTTTTTTTTCCACAGAGAAGCAGCCCTGCATTATCTACCCCTACTGCTTAGACAGGCCTCAGAGTGACATTAGCCCAATTCTTGGAAATTTCATTACCATTCTAACATCTAACATGAAAAACTGAATCTGTCCAAGGCAAGAGAAATTGACTTGCTCACGGCTTGAGGGTTAGGGCTCTCCCAAGTCATCCACAATGGAGAATGGACACCATAAGATTCATGCTTGCACTCCTGTCCATCTCTAAAGTCTTTCCTGAATCCTTAAAGCCCATCAGCGTCTCACCTCAGGTAGTTCTCACCTCATGTGTTCCAGCAACTTGCCAAAATTAGAACTAGTTTCTGCTGCACATTAACAGTGCCAAACATCTAACGAGCTGGTCATTATCCAAAGGAAGGATCTTTTTGGGTGTGTATCAATAAAATTTAGCACGCAGAATCACCAAGTGGAAGAAATTACGTCAGCTTTGGTCTACTGTCTGTGCAGTAAAGTACTGTGTTATGGAAGAGGTCTCAGCAGAAAAGTCAGATCACATGTCCAGCTATGATAATCCAAGACCCCAAACTCCGTGAAGTAAGACTGTTGGATGCTGATCCCAGTCATGTTTCCGATGCTTCAGATTAACATGAACTGAACACATCACAAGCTGTCAGCAAACACTCTGCCAGCCACATCATTACTGTGCTGTGACCGGTGAGAAACTGCTGGGAGAAGAGGTCATGGAAGTGCAAGTCTTAGGATAATCAGACCTTTTACTATTCATCACAGACCTCAGCAGAGCACTTGTGGAAAGAAACTTTGTAAAAATAAAGCCTCAGTGTATTTGCTTCCTTCGTGCTGTTACACCAGCTTTAGTGGGAAGCTGAAGACTACTTTACTTTAGACAAAACCTAGTGTATTTTACTGTAATTTTGCCACAATAGCCCCAAACAGCCAACGTCTGAGCTGCGTATCATCTTCTGAATTGTAAAGCGAAGATGAGAATTACAGACTACAGCAGATCAAATCTTTTGTACAATTTTTAACTATTTGCAGTTACTCTCCTGAGTATTTTAACTCATTTCTTCGGTAGTTTTTCAAAGTGTTAAAATGGAAATTGATAACCGAGCACAGTGCAGTTCAATTCATTTATTGCCAATCAATCACAAACAGTGGATATCGAACAGATACTCACGGCACTATCGAATTCTATGCTTGTAATCCCAGCATTGCTGCCAGAGAGGGCACCTTTGGGCTCACACCGATCTGCACAGAGAAAGACAAACAAAACTTCAGCAATTAATTAGAACATAAACTGACACAAAGCGAACTATAATACGAGTTTGGTCAACATCCCCCCCATACCCCAAAGCAAAAACGTTTACCTCCCAAGACTTCCCATAGCTTAACCCTCCGGTCCATGCCTCCTGTTGCTAGTAACCGGGAGCCAGGGCTGAACTGCACCGCGTTCACTTCCCCATCATGTGCGTCCTGAAGAGCAGGAGGAACAGAACAGCCACCCAAGATGGAATTAGCATAGACCCAAAAACCCACAGATTAGAAAGTTACAGAACTTCAAGGTTATACAAAACCACAGCTGTAGATCTTTCAGCAGTATATAGGAAACAAAGCCACAGACTGAAACTCTACTATGGTTGATGGGGTACAAACAGAGCTAAAAGGCTGATCCTTATCTAAAGACAAAAACAAAAGCACATAGAGAAAAATACTAGCAAGGACTCAACAGTGATAATAAACTGCCAGAAGCCTTACAGAGTTTCAGAAGTTGAGGCTGTATAACGTAAGGCTTTTAAGTTACACAGGAAAAAATTAAGGAAGGGACAGGACAGCAAACAGTAACAGGTGATAGATACACTGTAGAAGGAAACTAACTTTCGTTTTTCCATCTAAGGCCAGCCGTGGAACATGAACCAAGCCGTTCATGCAACCACAGAACACTCAAATCAGGCTTGAGTTAGGAAAGTCTGCTAGAAAACAGTGTAACAGATTAGCTGTGTTCATTTAGTGTACTGGTGATGAAGAAGTACCAGCACAGTTGTGGCAGCAGCTTCTCTCGCAGGGACCTTGGGCTTAGCTGTAGCTCCTGCCTGCAGGTGCAGTGACACCCCTGTACCCCTGCTTTCTCACGCTTTAATGCTTTGAAGCTGGAGTTGGCCACTGAATAGTGACTCTTAACCTTCTAAAACCTATGAGAATTTTAAGATACCTTCCTGTCCTCCGCTCCTGTTAATTTCACAGCTTTATCCTACTTTCCCACACAGTATTAGTACCACATTCTTAATTAATTTGCTGCATACCTTTTTAAGGATTTTCAGTAACTGCTCTTCCAAAATCTTTTCCTTTTTGGGAAACCCCTATTTTTCTGAAACTCATTGCTTGGACTTGGTCTGCCAGCTCATTTAGGGGTCACCACACTTCAAATCTGATCTTTCTACAAGTGGAGAAGAACCGTTCAGAACAAAACTATTGGAAGGCCTTGCCAAGAAACTATGCCCAAGAATGATGGCTGAAATGACTACCTTCTACACCTTCCAAAGCCGGTTCTACTCATCTTTCCAGAAGTGAGCCCAGTCTGCTCCTTGTGTCCACCAAACCACTGTCACGGTCCTTGCATTCATTCCTGGAATGCTCTGCTGGATCTAGACACAGCCTCACACTCCACAGGGCTCCAAACACAGGAGTTAAAATGTAACACAGATCATCTCCAGAAGGAACATATGGATTCCCATAAAATGAACTGGAACCTTTCGCTTCTAACGCTGCAGCACTAATCACACATCCCCTCCATCCTGCCAGGGTCTGCCAGGCTTACTGCTGCAGCTGTTCTTACTCCTGCTACAAGATGGGGAATTGGGATGGGGCAGCATTCCCCACACTGCCATGACTCGAGGTCAGCATACTCTGCTGTGGTTTGCACCTCCATAAGGGGAGGACAGGCTGTGCTGCTCTTAGAAGTTAAGATGACATTACAGAAGACCAAGATAAAGGTGAAAATAATATAACCTCTCACGTGGTTTTTGGAACCCTCCCATATACCGCTTTGTAATATCTTTTGTGATGAAATTAGCCAGATTTACATCTGTCGATCAACTGTGCTTGCTGTATGTAGCCAGACGAGGAGAGAGGTTGCAACACATACCAACGCCATGAACACCTCCTCTGATGCTCCCTACTCAAGGCAGTTCCCGGCGGTTACTTAAGTCATGATGTATTCTCACTTAAGGTAGCATTGCTGCCCCCTCCACCCCATGAAAGCCCCTAGAGAAGATGGAAGCAGGGCAGGCTGAGAAGACTCAAGCTCCCTGCTGCACTGAGTAACTGTTAATCTGGATGAAACATGTAAGTCATTTCACATCCATGAAATATCCATATCCAGAACTGGAGTGCCTGAGAAAGCTCAAGAGGAATGTTAAAACAAGCAGCTGCATTACAAGACAACTTACACCAGTATCTTTCATTCAGAAGGCAGCACCTTCACAGAAATCTGTTTGGCCTTTTCTGAAGCCAAACCAACACATAAAGGAGGTCTCAGCTTGAAAACTTTAGATCACACACAACAAATGAAGACACTCCACTACCACGAGCTCCTCTTAAACTGCTCTGTTGGATGACACTCAGCACCACAACTCCCTTCACTGTGGAGAACTGGAACTGAATTAATCCTAAACTGTCAGCAATCTCTTCCTCAATCACAGCTCTACTATGGCATGACTGAACAAGGACTGCTGGGAGCCAAAAGGGTAATGGAGTGTAATTCCCCTGTGCCCTCAGACCTTTTACTTGTCATCATTGACCTCAGTAAGACAGACACCAAGCACACTTGCTCTGAGAAGCAGTTGGTAAGAACTATGCTACCAAATCAAGAATTCCTTCTTGTTTGGCCATGTCAATAGGAAGTTTCAGGAGATCAATCCCCACACAGATAGGATTCCCTTCCTCCAATGAGAGCAGAAGGAATGGTAAAACAGAGAACTCCTTCTATACTTACAAAGACACATATGGCAGTAGTGGGCACTCTCACTTCTTTACTGGCACCTACATGTGGCTCTACGTTATCCTGGGGAGCAGGGAACGAGGACACAGAACGCCTCCTGAGATGAAACAAAGTAGAAACATTTTAAAACGAGAAGTGAATGCTTTTTTGCTCGAGTTCATCCAGATCTGTACCTGTCACTTCACTACACTGGACAGCAATTAAAAAATGTGGGAAGGAGTTTAACTTTCTTTTATCCCACCTTTCAAAAATTACATTTGTCATAACACTACATCCAATTGTGGCTTTAGCTATTTCATAGTAAGCCAAGTAAGTTACCTGAACTGATTACTGACCTCATTTGGGAGCAGTCTGGGGTTTAATAGAAAAGATAAACACAGAAATGACTGCAGCGGAGTTCAGCTGGAAAGACTGGGACTCCATCATTATATCTAGGGAGACTCAACACTAGGGCAGCACTGCATTGCAGGCAGCAAAATGCTCTGTACAAAAGCTTGGGCTGCATCATTTAAGCAAAGATTGTCCACTTAATACAGAGCTAAGCTTGGAAGGACTGGCTCCTCTCTGGATACTAAGCACAAAACCCAACCACTTATTTTAAATAACTCTATTACAGGAGTAAAGTGCAGTGGAAAGTAAGAGCAAAGCCCAGGTATTCTCTTCGCAAAGAGGGGCTCATTGCCTCTCTAACTGTAGACAGCTTCTAGCCAGTGTTATCAACATCTGAAATTTTATCAGGATAATGCAGCTGGCTTCCATGTTACTTCAACAGAATACATTCACATGCTGGACTAAGAGCGGATAATGTTTTCACCTGGCAGCATCAGAAGATGGATGTCCCAAAAGGGGAGACTCAGACAGACTGGAGGGAAAGGTCAGAGGTCAGCACACGGCAAGATGGAAGAAACAGGAAGTTGAGAAGAACAAAAAAGAAAAAAAAAAGAAAGGCAGAAGCTAGAAGAAAGGCTGAAATAATTTGTTCGTATTCCTTGCATCACCAAATTTTTGGTGTACATTGAAACCAATATACAAAACAAAGAGGTGAAAGTGTTCTAACCTACCCAAAGATATTAGTGATAGAGTCCAGAAGGCCTCCAGCTGGCTGGGAGATTCGCTTACTGAAGGAGGGGAGGACAGGTTTAAACCTAGTGAATAGCTTCTCCACATACAGATCAATACAAACACATTTCATAGCAACAAATCTCTGGAAAGACTCCCTCCCCTGCAGACCCAGTCCAAAGACAGAACAAAACACCAAAGGCAGGCATCAGTTCAAAAGTCACCAGTAACTACAACTCAGAACATAATTTGTGAGTGAATTTTCTTCAACTTCCCTCAACCTCCACCCTGTGAATTACTGGCTTTAGATGTAACTCTGCCAACTCTGAAGTTCCACCCAAATTAGTCTGTGCTCTCATGTAACCACCTCTTACTTTCCACTCACTGCTAGTTTAGAGAAAGAAAAAGATGCATTTAGTCAAGATTATTTTCAGCATTTCAGCTAAATCCTAAATCTCAGCTATTTGCAAAGTTACAATGGCATCTTGTATAGTAACAGAGGCATAATAAAACAGGCACTGTAACATCCATGTTATTGTCTATTTTGTTCTTTTGTTTTTAAGATTAAAACCAGGTTTTTTTCAGACACTAGAGTAATTTAGTTAAAACAGCAAAGGAAAAATAGTGTATCTAAAGCATGGTAACAGAGAACACAGCACGTGAATTTCATACTGCTCTGGTGCAAGTACTAAACTGTGTTTCAGCTAAAAGCAAGTAAAAATCCTAAGTGACATCCCCAACATTGTTCTAACTCTTACACCCTTGTTCTTCCTCAATGACATGGTACAAAAATTCTCTTGGTCTACAAACCTGGGTGTTCGGCTGACAGTCCGCACTGGAGATGTCTCCTCAGCTGTGTCAGAGGTTTCATCTGCGAGCACTTCAATATCATCATCCCTGCTGAAGTGAGAGAAAACACTTCATTTTCAATCAGCTCAAGCTTCTCCTGGAAACCATTCGCTCGTGTACAGGAACTGAAGGGACGACACTGTTGCAGGGTCTGTCGCTGTCTGTGCCCAACCCACATCTAGGTTTATATAGCTGTAGTAACATGTATGTAGATCCAGACA
>WEIS01059332.1:863-20477 GCA_013389965.1 Todus mexicanus
GCTCAAGAGATGGCCTGGTGATAACAGAGATTTACATAACAAAACCAGACTTGCAAAAACCAAAAAGCAGAAGGCAGTACAAAAAGGCTTTGCAGCAGAAAACAATTAAACACAGCTTCACCATTCCTATGGTGCACTGAAACACAAACATCCAACTGCTGGGGGCACCGCGCCACCTCCTCGCACACGGAGCCTCAATTTTAATGGCAAGGGGTGTTTCAGGCGAAGGTATTGAAGCCCAGGATACTTAGGTTATCCCTTGATGTAAAGATGATGACAGAAGTGCAGCAACTCCTGTGTAAATTTTCGCAGAATGTCAGCAAAAGCAGTGACATTTTATCTTGGGCACAGGTCTTGGTTATGATCAAGTCTCCACGGCTGTTTCAGCAGTGGGTGCTCTAACACTGACCCCTTGCACTCCCATGGAGACCACTTCCACTCCAGCGTCCTTCGGGAAATTTCACACCTTTGGAAACTACTGAAGTGAAAGTTCTTGGCCTTCACTTCACTTCACTGCAAATTTATTGAACATAAGGCATACAACTCAGAAGGGCTTGCAAGGATTGGGGATGGGCTTTAAGGCCTACAGAGGCTGAAGACATGTTCAGTGTACTATGGGAATTTACCACATCTTACTATCTTTTGTATCTGTAGGAACCGGGACTCAGTGGTTCAGTTGATATCTTCTGGGCACTGGCTAAACTCTTCTCCCAAGAACACCCCAGGTAAAATACTTTGCTGCTACGTCAGGAACAGAAGTAGCCAATGCTGAACGACTCTACGCACAACCTGCACTGAAGCCATGCCAGCCCCATCAAGGTCTAATTCTCCACTGGATCTATGAAATTATTAAAAAAAGATAAAACTTTTAAAAATCCTATCTGAAGATGTGAATTCCAGTTTGTGGTGGATTGAAGAGGCAGATTATTTCCCAGAGGAAGCAAAGGGAAAAGCACAGGAAAAAGTACCCAATGTAAGAGTCTAATTAAAACTGCATCAATTACACATAAGGTCTTTCCTGCCCTATGCATTTTTTGTTCCAGATTTTGTTTGAACATGCACTATCAAGCTCTGTTCGGGGCAGCAAGGTAATGCCAAACATTCTGAACATCCTCCCTATGCTCCCAGCACAGACTATTTTATTCACCATCATGAGCACACTACTTTATATACCAGTCATTTTTCATATTCAGAATGATTACAAAAACCCCTTCTTCTTCTGTATTTGTAACAAATGGTGGTTTTAAAGGCATCTCTACCTTCACATCTCTTTTAAGATTTGTTACTGACTTGGTTGAGATCTCAGCCCTCCTGAAGTAAGTATATTTGATTTTTGGGAGACCAGAATTTCAGAATTTCACCATCAGCTTATATGTCTCAAGCCTACAGAGTAGAGGTGAGTAACACTCTGAGCCCTGAAGTGTCACAAAGCTGACTTAATTGGCTAGGAAGGAACAAAACAAGACTGAAATACAATCTTCCCCCAAGTGGAAATGGTTATTCACTCCCTTTAGGGTCACTGACCACAAAGCTACTAAAAGAAACAAGGACCAGTTTCTTTTCCTTTGCTTTTAATTTGACTTCACCTTCTTCTGATCATTGTAATAGAATCAGAAGCAATAAACAGGAACCTTCTTTAAATCAGTGCACGTAAAGGCTATGAAAGAAAAAAGCCAAGAATATTAGGTAGAATCCTCTGATCTTAAAAATAAAAATGTGCCAGAATCACACCTAGGGAGGACAAGGGTTTTAAAACATCCCTTCCCTACAGCAATGGGACTGGAACAATTTAAGTTCAGTTCCTGAAGAGCAAGTAAATATTTAAATACTGTGTAGTTGTAGAATAGCTGCGCTGGAAAACTGCTCTCTCAGGAGGTAAGAGATCAATTCTCCAATGATGAGAGCACAGGATGCATGCTCTTAGCTTTGTTTCCTAACAGCTGAAACAGAAATCTGCACCTGCAGCAGATAACTATCACTTTTATTATCTAATTTGCATAAAACATTAGCAATCAGCCATGATACAACTAACTTCTTTTCCCCCTTAAAAACGAGGTGTCTAAGAAGATAGTAGAAAGCCAGTATTTTGATACAACTTAACTTTGCCCAAATCTCTCTTTCACTTTTTCTCCCAGGTCAGAAACCTTTTGTTTCACATACCACAACATTTCCAGTGAGAAAGGAACCTTAAGTTTCCAGAAATAACAACCTGCGTGCTGGTACACACCTGCACATGTCCATTCTGGATACCTAACCTGGCACTGCTTCATTTAGAAATGCTACTCAAAAGCCACTCTCTGCAACACCCTTTAGGATCCCTTTTATACCGGAACATGCGCTAAAACTGAGGCGCTCCAAAATCATTTGTCGCTTTTCAGTCTAGATGTACATCATCTGATAAATAAGAGCTTCAGCAAAGGCCTCGCTATTAATGCTGAACACTTGCATCTGCTTTTGCAAGTAGTTTATGTATTAAATATGAATGAAACATACCGCTCCTCTGGAGTCTCCACATGAAATGTTCTTTCAATTACTGTGGTCCACTGGAGGCATCTAATGATAAATGTGTTTGGTTTAGGTCGTTCTGTCTTCATCAGCTGGCACTCTACCACAATCAAGGAAGAAAGAGTCATGGTACATAAGCAGGTTTAAATAATCATTTGTCTTTATTCTTATCTAGCAAACTGTTGCAATTAATCAGCCATAGAAATCTCTCTAAGTACTTCTTTAGGAGACTTGAGACAATTTACTGTGTAGATGAAACCAATAAATAGCTTGGGAGATAGTCATCTAAGCAGCACTGAAATCAAATTTTGCTCAGAAAGGTTCTATGTTTGGTGTGCCTATAGAGGTAAGTACAAATGAGATGTGATGACACAGAAGCCATTCAGACCCAGGTCCTACATTCCAAAGGTCATCCAGAGCAGAGCACACGGACAAAGTCAGCTGATAACACAGCAATTACATCCACTGAAGCTAAAGCCAAGCCCCCACATTCCCTCCCTTCAACTTTCCCGACATAAAACTCTGTTCTCGGCTTTCAAGAGTTGCTAGAGCGCATTTGATCATTTTGCAGCAACCTGATGTAGATTAGACTCAGCATTTCCAGTCCTCAGACACTAGAGGGAACATCAAACTGCAGAGGCATCCCCAGAAAAGACCCTGTTCAAAACATCTTGGGACAGCTGCCACAGAGTGGGAGGCCGTACGGACATGCACCCACCGACACGCGGCCGTGGACACGCACCCAACAGTTTCCACCACTGCCAGTATTTAAGCACAACCTAAAAAGGCTACGGAAGTGCAGCTACATGCAAAACCACTGCTTCCTTCATTACAATGTGTTCTTGAGAGCTGAGCGTTAACTCTTAATTTTATTTTTTTAAAATCACACCTACTATTTTAAGCTTCACAGGATACTACGAGTGTTTATCCTTTCAACTTAGGTCTGAAAAATGCATCGGATTAAGGGTATGCTACCTATACTAAAAGAGAGGATCTGAAAAAAACCCAACCCCAAACCCCCGCAAAAAAACCCAGTGAAATAACGACAGAAGCCAAAACACCACATTTTCAGATTTATATTAATAGAAAATCTAGCACTAATTAAAAAGCTCCCGTTAATGGAAAGTCAAATAAAGAAACCAAGCGAACAGGGGGAAAAAAACCCAAACAAAACCAATAACAAACCAAACCAAACAAAACAAAAAAACCCAAAGAGACAAAATTAAGGGGTTTTTTGTACATTAGACTCTCTTCCTTGCAGCTAATGAAACCACAAGCTTGCTATTATTTGGTCTTCAGGTTCTAAATCAACTTCCAAGTAAATAAAAAGGCACTATGAAGACACAAAGAAATTTCTGCTTGCTCCTAGAGCTGTGAACATCCTCCACCATCAGCAGTGTGCAAGTAGAGGACAGAATCTGGCCAGAAGAGCCATGCACATTACTAAGACTACACTGGTATCATTAATTTTATTATTGTGAACATTTAGAATGCTCCGTTTTAAATTCAAGCTCTTAATTAGCACCAAGATAAAATATTTACCACAAGTATTTTTGGATGCCATATTTTTGGCAATACATTTCATGCCTCATTTGCTACTGGAATTATAAGCTTTTCAACAAGTAACTTTGCATTTTTCATGACAAGAAAATCTAATTTTTCTTTAATAGCATGCTGAGGTTATACTGCATCCTCCTAAAGCACTGCAATTAGATAAGAGAAAGTTTATTAATGGGTCATGAAAAGGTTTTAGTGTGATAAACGGCACTCCTTCATTCACCGAGATTAAAGAAACTTCCACACAGTGACACAGCTATGCTTGCAGAGCGCCGTGTTTAGCCTCCCAGCCACCTCCATCCTCCTTCACAGGATGGTAACAAAAGCTGAACTGCACGAGCTGGCTCAGCCCAGTAAGCCTGGTTCTGATAAATTCAGCTCAGACCTTACTCCTGCTTGAGGATTGTCCACCTTACCTTAAATACTCTTCTTTGTTTTTGTTGTTGTTCACTCTGCCTCCCATTTTTGGCTGCTTAACATGATTAGTTTAAGATCGGGTCATCCTCTCTCAGCCTGCACACCCCAGCCCTAACAGGTACTGAGTTTGGCTGAAGACCCAAAGTAGAAAATCAGGGTATTTCTAACCTTGTCCTAATCCAGAGCTGTTCTGCTCTACTTATCCGTAAGTGCAACATTAAGAAGAAATAAACAGAGAGAGTTTGCTTACTTCTTTAAAACAGATTTTAGATTGACATTTGATGCCTCAGATTAAGTACTCCAAAGTAGCAGCACAGACATCTAAACTAGTCATGAACTCTAAACTTTAACCATTTCATTGCAGCATTATAAACTTCATGAGGCACTTTCTGTCATAGAAGGGGACCAATTAAACATCACCACTTCTCCCCTAAATCAGCACTGCCCATTGATATTTGTGAAGCTTGCTGATCCAGCAATCTTTGAGGCATACAGCAAGATGAATAATAGAGATTTGTCAGTTAATAACCACTATAATTCAAGCATGTCACATAGAAGTGTTTTGTTTAGTGAGCAATATGCTGTCTAATTACCCTGCTCAATCATAACAGCACACATCAAGAAACATAGAAGGCTTTATTTTTAAGTTGCTTTACCAAAGTGCTGCACCATGTAGGTTTCAGAAAGTTTGAAGCTACCGCTTAATTCTCCCCATATATGACAATCACATGGATTTTATCAATGGAACGACGAAGCAGTAAGGTTTTCTAATTTTTAAAACCATCTCTGTACTCTGTTGTAGTTGGCAAGCTCGAGAAGCATCAAACTTGCCTTCTATAATCATGTACCATAACATGGACCACTACAGCAGAGCACAGATAGAGATGCTGTATAATGTCAGGTCTGACTGATGGCATGTTTGAGGATTCTGCGATAAAACCATTCCCGTTTCAAATACGGGCCAAGGGTCACTTACCCACTTCGAAGATAGTTTTTCCTGTCATACAGGCCAACGTAAGTATTTCCCATTTGCAACAAAGTAAGTACTATAAACAGCAGCCTGTTAAAAATGATTTCAATTGCTCTAAAGAACCTCTTGATTCTTTCCTGGCGTTTGGTCTTTTAAAGTAAGTAGGACAGAGAAATTGTTCCTAACAGGAATAGACACCAAGGCATTCAAATGTAAATTACCATTTTGTATTTGAAAGACACTTAGTATTATCCCAGTGACTTTCTAAAATGTCACAATATTTGCCTCCCCAGCACTTAAGCTAAAAGGCAGATTACTTGCGATGAAAGTGTCAAACTCCGCTCCCTATATAATGACATCACACTTAAAACAATAATGGCAAGGCAGAATCCTTCCTATCCCTGCTTTGGTTTCTTTAAGGAAGGGAATGGGGAAGAAAAAGAAAGAGAGAGAAAAAAGGTAAATCAGGGAAGAAGAATTATAAATAGCACTTTGGAAAGGCAAACAGAAATGTTACGTTGAAGTGCTCCTCATCTCATATCACCACCAGATAGATGCGCACCATAAAAGCTCAGCATGGCAAAAGCAAGGAACTGGGAGCCCTGAGTTACAGACCTGGACTAAGGTGGCCCCTAGTAAGAGGAAACAAAAAAATCTGTCCACTAATCTGGCCATCCCGTGCCCTCTGATAAATGCTTTACTGCAGACACACAGCCAGGTCACGAAAGGAGCACTCATACTGGTGAGCAATTATGTTTTCAGCTGTACAACAAAACCATCCCAGTCCACCCTCTTTTTTGACAGTCAGAGAAATAATCCCTTCTTTCTAACAGGAACAGCCTCTCTCTCCACGTGGTTTTTCACAATATACTGCTCATCTCAGCTATATGGTTTTAAAGGCTTATAACCTAATAGGCAGACATACATGATAATCCAAGATTACAATCGGCATGAAGGCTACTTATCTCGCAGATTTACAACACTGGCTCTATTCGTTATTTATCTGCAGGGTCTCTGGAGCAGAACTATTTAAGTATAGGCCTTTTCATACCTTCTACCTTACTAGTGGTGAAGTACAGAAGATAAACACAAATACAACTGGAAAAATCACAGTTAAATGCTTGGGCATCACCTATCAGAAGTTTTCCTCCTTTTTTGTTTTTCAAATAAATCACAAATAGGTAACTTCCAGGAAAGATAAACTCCTTAAATATGTCATTAAATTACAAACATAGACACATGGCTATTTTAAATGGAAAATTAGGTGGAGAAGAAGGTACTTAAGAAAAAAAAGTGAGCCTCTCTTTATCCATGGGTGGCCCTAGAAACAAGTTTTCAAAGCTCTATGATCAATATCCTCGCAGATTGAAAGAGAAAGACTAGTGTAGGAGAGAGACTGTCAAGCACATGGAAAACACACACTATTTATTGTTAATACTTTCTTCACACCTGTTAAGGGAAAAGACAGATCATCATTAGATGTTATCTTCTTTCGATGTTTTCTCCTGAATTGAATGTTTCCTACCTTTCATCGCTTGACAAAATGACTTAATATGAATTTTACACTACAGGTAAGAAGCGTCCCCTAGTCATGAAAAAACCCAAACCCACAACTTTTACTTGCAAAGATAGAACAGCCTACATTTTGTTGCAGCAGAAGAGGGTAAAGATTTTAATCAGAAGCATGGGACCATTTCCAAAGAATAGACTGCCAGACAGTCTGCTACCGCATTAAAAAATGTAGCTCACTAATTAACAAAAAAGTCATAGTCTCCTGGAAAAAAATATTTTTTAAAAAGCAATTTAAAAAAGAACCCTTACTAAAACATTTAACCTAAATTTCCCCCACTTTCCTATGGCAGGAGGCTTCTCCAGGCTGTCTCTGCAGCACAAGGCTGTGCTCTGGCCTGAGCCTCCTCCACAGGCAGCTCAAGTTCATGCCTGCTAATTCAACAAGTTAACCCAAATGGAAGTACCAGGCAAGCAGGTTCAAAGGGAAAACTTGTGGTGCAAAACGCATCCAAATGATACAAGCGTGGAGGGTACCCAGAAGGGAACCGCACACCAGGTGCTGGCAGCACTGCATGCCAGTGCCTACATGAGAAATTAAATCCTGGTGGGGCAACAGCTGCTTCTGTGAGCCCAAAACCACATAATGAGTTCTAGGAAGGAGGCCCTCCTCTAATCATCAAGGCTTCCCAGTCTGCCACAGGTTCACCAGGCAAATGTGACTGGAAGGAACATCCTTCCACCCACCATCCTCCCTGCAATTGCTCTTAGAGGGGCTACACCTTACTCCGTAGGCATGTGTCCCATCTTTTTTCAACAATGCTCTGATACCATGGTAACAAACTTGTTTAGCTGTAAATGCCAAGACTGATGGGCTCAATCTGCCAAAAAAAGCGTATCATATTCCTATCGTGAAAACCAATTTAAGTTAACCCCTTTTTAAAGGCAACTTGCACAAAGACAAGGCACCGGCCACAGCTTTCTTTACTCCTTAAAAGTGATCTGCAGTAAATAATTACTCTAAGTAATGCAGTTAGCAGCAACAGGATGGAATTGTCCTCTAAAAGGTGTATTTATTAAAAGCCTCTGGCCACAGACCAAGTACTGAATTAATTTATGAATTAATAGCTTGCTGCTGCTTTTCTTTACCGCCTTGATCCGTAAGGAGATACCAGCCTGAAGAGGAAAGTACCGTGTCATCGCAGAAATGAAAACATCTATGACAATTCTCTCTCTAAAACAAGACAAAAAGCCCCGAAGAACTCTTGGCATCCTTCACAAAGGCACCAGGCAACAGCACGTCTATTATTTATTCCCAACATCAGTTAGAACAGGTATACGTTGCTACCAGCAGGAAAAGGGAAAAAAAAAAAAAAAAAAGACATTTGCATTAATTCCTGTTGCTCCTCAGCCCTCTTCTGGACCCAGGGTGTTCCAAAATAAATCTGTCTACTTAAAGGTCAACTACAAAGATGAACCCCATATATTTTGAGCTACCCTGTAATGAAGAGGGAAGGCCGCTACCCTTGTCTCTGCAGAGCTTCACTTCCACTAGTCACCAGGAACATGGAACAGATCATTGTTAATAACAGGTGCCACAATGATCTATTTTTAAGCGGGGGAACAAGACACAGGCAGATCATGAGACAGGAAAGATTAAGAACGGGACAAAAGAAAAGCTGGAAGTATACAGCGAAAGGTTAAAAACATGAGCAAGGAAAGGAAATGATCTTCAGAGTCTTCTATCACATCCTGTGCTGCGGCACCTGAGCAAAGTCGGAAATGTTTGCATAGGACAGAGTGCATAGGTTAGGAGATGTTATTATTTCCAAATACTTTTGCTGGCTCTAATAGAATAAAAATAGTTTTGTGTTCAAAATTAAGAAAAACTGAGCGTGTTTCAATAAAACCAGTGGCCCCTTTACGTTCTCTTACGCTGACAACCAAATAACTTTGACCTACATCGATGGCACTTCAATCCAGATCTGGTGGCAGAACAGAGGCTGAAGCGCTTTGGCTGTGCCTACCTGCCAAGCACCAAAACATGCACCTGGGTTAATTTTCACTTTACAGCAACTTGCTGAATAACAGGCATACAAAATACTAACAAACGAACCTGTTTTACTCTATAATCAGAGACAGTAAATTAGTAGAAAACTCAAAAACCAAGAAGGCAGAGCATCAAACCTTCACATCAGAGCCATTCCTGAGAAACACAGGTAGGTTTTACCACCTCAGATAAACACATTTAGCATTTAGATACATCGCTCTGGGCGGACCTGAATGTTACCGATGCAGCTTACCAGTGCTATGACTAAAAGACAACATCAACCCCCAAAGTGGACAAGGGAGCAGGTAAAAACACTTACGAGCTACTGAGAAGTTATTTAAAGGCGATTCCCGCTGGTCAACATCTTGTGGTCGTTCCTTGTAGCCAATGAACGTGCCATCGTTCTTTAAAAGAAAATACCGTGGCCTCCATGTTTTTATGTATTCTCCTGCAAAGAAAGGATGGGCAAAGGGAGAGAAGATCAGAAAACATCTCGAAATATTGACTTGCCAATAATTATTCTTTTTAATATTGGATCTCTGTGTTGTTCTGACATAGCAGCAGTTTTAAGAACATTCAGCTCCATTCTGATACAAACAGTGGAAAAAAACCAAGCACAGAGTGAGATACTGCTAGCAATGTTAACCATCAAAATGTGACTTCATAAAAGGTAAACAGCTATGTTTTGTTCTCCCATCTCCTCTGATTTCCATTCGAATTCTGCAACATCTGCCTTAAATGCATTTTAAATTTTAAAAAAAATCAGAGCAGATGTCCTATGTATTATTTTTGCTATTGTCATTTTTCATACTGACAAGTGGAGAAATTTTTTTCATTTACATTTTGCAGTGCAAGTATTTTAAACAACAATGGGTAATTTACTAATTAGTCAACTGCTTTATCAAACCAACAGTCACTTTCAGAATAGAAGAAGATAATTCTCTGCTTAAGTTACATAACATCACTCACTCCTCTCACAACATCTCAAGCATGAAACATGAGATGATATATCACAATATGAAGGGAAAAAACACTGGATGATGTATAGCCAGCACAGAGAAGAAAACAAACATCTATTCTGAAAGATATTCCACCTTTCTTTGTCACAGAAAACATCCCCTGCTCACACCACACGACCGCTCATCAGAGTAATCTGCACAGGTCACAGTCGCGTGACTGTTGCAGCCACCTTCAGAATGTCCAGCAGAAGAATAAAAAGAAGACATTTGATCAAAATCTCAGTTATTTGCTGGATTTACTCAGGCTTCAGGGAAGGAAAACAGGGTTTCCACCTGTGGCTCTTTTGAGTGACTCTGTCAGTGTACCCGTTTTCCCCTTTGCTCATTGTCCATGTTGTCATATTCTCAGGCAGCCTCTCCAGAGTCTCACAGAGCTTTATACGGCGTCACACTGGCCCTCTAGGTCCTACAAGATCCTGCAGTAATGTTCCTACTTGGCTGAATCACAAAAGCCTCATTCAAGGTGCTGTTCAAATCAGACTGCCAGCAACACTTTTCCAACTCTGCTCAACCCTACAACTGATTTTAAAATGTTAAAAGAAGTGGTTACTACAAATCACCCACAGCTGGCCAGCAGCTACACCCTCCTCCCTGTAAGGATGGTTTCTCACTTGTTTGTTCAACATCATGGAGAGGATGAGGGAGCCAAAGCTTCTCTCCAGTCTGCCAGATTAGGAGCACACCTGCATACCCCATGAGTCTACCCCTGCAGCGGCTGGTACCCAGTGCCCAGGGTTTAATCTGCTAGTGAGCTCTTCAAACAACCAGCGAGAGCAGCAAAAAGAAAAAACTCCCCAGATTTACTGCTCTAGCAACCTTCTGCTGCTCTCCTGTTCTCCCAGGCTCTGCTCATACTCTTTTCCTGCTGATCTGCTCTCCTCTGCTGGTAATTTCTCTTCCAGCGATGTGCACCCTGCCCCTGGAACTCCCCTGCAGCTGCTTTGCCTCCTTCCTCTCCCCACAGACATCCTCTCCTTCTGTGGTGCTGTTTCAACCTGCTCCAGGCACCAGCTGTGTCATTTCTTCTCTATTCAGACTCATACTTTTCTCTCCCGCACACAGAAGCATAAGCAACACCAATGCCCACAGCACACAGCCACGAGCATGCACAACCCTACCTGCTGCTTTCACATGTTCAGGCCCCGTTAGGCTTCTAATTTTCAAATCTAACACAAAAAACTAAGAGTTAGTAAACTTGGAGAGAGTCATGCAGAGCTGCCTTTCCAATAGTGGCCATGTCTGCAGCAAGCATCCATCTGCACCAATGATACAGGGCACAGGGCAAGAAAGCTGAGTGGGTAAGAAATGGGCACAAACCTTCTCAGACTTTCTTTTACAGACAGCCAGTAGAGCCCTAAGCATTACACTAACCTATAAGGGGTTTACAGAAATGTCATCGTCGCTTCAGGAATTTCAGAACTCACCTAGAGCTGTCATGGCTTAACATTTATAAGCACGGCAGTAAATGTAGAAGGTTTTGTCGTCATCATCTTTTTAATTCTGACCTTAATTAAAAGCTGAAAACTTTCTGGGATGAGTAGGAGATTATGAAGCCTTTCACATTTAAATTATCAGTCCAACTCGGCCCAGATCAGTGAGATTACTCCAATCTCATTACTATTACACCACAGATGCGACTACAGGGACAAGAAGATACACGGCATGCTCAGCCTAGCTCCTGACAAGAGGTTTGCCAGGTAAGCAGGTCGGGGAAGTGGTTGCACAGACTATCATGATTTTAGAATGCTCTGTTACATACCTGACTCACTGATATTTTCTTCTCTTGCATAAAGCAGACCCAGGAGATGTAAGAACCATAACGTAGCCCTTATCATACCTGCATTTAGGATTAAATCCACAAGACTGGCAAGACAGAGTTTCTACTTCTATTACTCCCAAATCTACACTACATGTTTTTCCCATCAGTATTTACACAAGGGCCGTTTATTTTTTGGAGATTCTTAAATTATTATCTGGTTATTCTCAGCAAAGTATGCATATTTTTTACACAAAATTGCACTGTGATGTGACAAAAGATTCTTCCTCTTAGATAAGCTGCTTTTGTTTGTCTCTCATACCTTCTTACAGCTTTATTCCACCAGCCTGTTCTCTGTTAGAAACACATCATCTAACAGGATTACCAACATAGCCTTTAAAATGCTGTGTTCCATACATATATAGTATCCTCCTCTACACTTGCTCTTTCTGTGTGAAAATCAAGGATTTAATTTCTGCCAGGCATTTTGCATGGACCATTCTACTCAGACCTCCCCTTATCCACTGCTTTAGTTGCTTCTGGTTCTTGAGCCACTTTTTAATTTGCAAGTAAGTAACCTGATTTTAAAGTTCTTTTTCCACACGTCCGGAGCTTAATGAAACCTGTAGTACAGCGAGCATACATCTCATTGATTAATGCTCTTGCCAAGGATAGTATGAGGCACCCTGCAGCATCTGTGGTATACTTTTCATTATGTAAGACACTGAAGATATCCTTCTGCATCTTGCAACAAAGCGGCAAGGCACTGCCTGGCATGTTACTTCCGAACCAGATAATCTCTAAGTATAGCTTTACATTCAAGCCTGAGCAAACTATCGCTCCTCTGCAGAAGTTCTGAAACAGATTCATCAACAGTCATCAAGAAAATGTACAAAGTGCGCACTGTTAAGAAACTAGCTTATATTTTTATGATGAGCTAAACCGCTATAAACTTCCTGCAGCCTCTAAGGAGGACACATTATCGTGACAGCAAATCCGAGTACTTGAGGCAGAAAAGGAGTTTGTCAATACAGGCAAAAAATAATTATGTGGAACCCCTGGGACAAAGCTGACTGAAAAACATTAACACCTTTTCCTTCCTCTGATATACTCAGTAAGCTGTCATGCCTGAAGAGTGAACTGAGCTGTTTCAATTTTTGCCCTGTTTTTTGTTCCTGTTGTGGTTTTGGTTTTTAAGAATCATAAGCAAGAAGTTACTTGAAGTCACTAATATTAGTAGTTATGCAGTCATGTTAGACGAACTGTATCGAGTAGAGTAAATGCAAGCATGTGTGGCAAATTCTATCAGACAACACTAAAAAAAAAAAAAATAAAGATCCACCATGGAAAAGTGAACAATTTACAAAGCAAAACATTTTTTCCTCTGTGATTCATTGCTTGTGTAATGCCCTGGCAGAGCCTTCTTTGTTTTCAGTAACAGAATGCTAACACTGCAGAGACAGGAAAGCAAAAGCATGGGTTATAAATCCTACATATAAAATCCTGGAACCAAATAGACTCCTCTGTAGCTTGCTAGCTTTATTATTTAAAATCTTTATGTACCATTCTGTTTACTCCAAGCAATTTCCAAATTGCAAAAATTCCCAAACTGTATCTATCTGGAAATACACATGAAGATTGTTATAGACCGATTTCCCTTTATTGCCTTGTGTCCGCCCCCACACACTGCACATTAAAATACTTAACACACACTTAGAATGTAAATCCATCTCACGCCAGAAAAGCTTTTGCACAGTAACACGTACTGCAAAGCACGCTTATGCCTGAATATTGCAGAAAAAGTTAAACACAAAACTCTCTTTGGTTCATAAAAAGTTAATTCTTCGGAGGATTTACAATAATGCAGGGTTAGGTTATTTTCCTCTCCTCCCCACAACAGTATCTCACCGAATCTGGAGCTGTCTACCACTGATAGAGTGTCTAACATCAGAAACAGCTGCCACTCCCTGGGAAGCTCATGGGGTAAGTGGAGAATAATGAGCAGCAAGCACCAGCAGAACAAAAGAAAATCCATCTTTATTTACCAACTGCTGCATGCTTGTTGCTGCATCAAGCTCATTCAAAGCCAACACCACACCCTTTAATTCAGAACAGACTATATTTAAGAAGCCTCTGCTTTTTTTTTTTTTTAATCAACTCACACATACCAATGGTTTGAAAAAAAAAAATAAATCATTAGGTTAACCAAGTCAGCATCCAATGACACCCCTGATAGTTACAAAAGCTCTGGACTAACTATTAACTTGCTTACGCCCCAAAGTAACCAGAACAAGCCCAGGAGCACTGCCTGAAAACCAGGTCTCAGGTATATGAAATGCACTCAAGTCACTACCACAAGTCCACAGATAAATAATGCATTAAACTTTCTGCTCCGAGCATCAGAAGTAGCAACATTAGTTACAATTAAGGTTAGCCCTCAAAATAATAGAACTTTTGAGTTACGCAAGCGTTCCCTATGTTCCCACACTCTCCAAAGACGTATGACATTCCTTGATTGTACAGCCCTGAACCGTCCGAGGGAAACACGAAAGTTATGCCAATCGCAGCGCTAATGTGCCACCGGTCAAAGGCGGAATGACTCATTTCGGAGGCTTCAATGGCTGCGAGAAGTGGTCTGCATCCTGTCGGCCTAATAAGGTTTTGGCGAAACAGATGCCAGCTTCCTCAAAGACGCGAAGCTTTCAGGCGCTGCCATCTCGTGCGTGCTGAAGAGCGGGACAGGGATTTACAGTTAGTTGCTGCTGCTAGAGTAAATAGGTTAAGCGTCCGCTCCCTTCAAGACCAGCTGAAATCAAAACAGATTTGGAAAAAGAAAGCAAGGCTTGAACACTGGCCTTTGCATTTCTAAAGCGCTCGGAAGCGAGCCCTTTCCAAGCGCTGTGAGCTAATTCTGGATCTTAACGACTTGACACCAAACAATTAAGTCCAGGGTGACCCAAATGAAAACTCTCAGCTCAAATATGGTTGTCTTTTTTTAATAGCTGCAGACACCCACCAGGCTGGTGCAGCACTCTTCCCTTCCCTCAACAAACTGTCAAAACAAGATATTTAAACACGGTGCCAGCTTTTCAGTAGCTTGGGGAAAGGAAAAAGAATGAAGAAAAAAAAAAAAGAGGTTATGCTAATGTCTTTCCCAACACGCTCACGGAGAGAGAAGGACCTCTGGTTTGTCTGCCTATTCAGAGGCGCAGCGAAGGGGGCCGGTTCTTTAATGGGGTTTTTTTTTTGGCCCCTCTCTGGATGCCTCCTCGCCCGCCGCCTCCAGCGTACAGCTGCGGAGGCGATGCCTGTGCCCTGAATCTCAATGAGGCGGCCGGGCCTGTCGCCGGGGCTGCTCCCCGGTGGGGAGGTCAGCCCGCGGCCTGCCAGCGCCAGGACAACGCTCCCCAGCTCCCAGCCTGGCTCCGCTGGGCCTGTCAGCACCCAAACGAGGGCTCCCACGCTCGCAATGGGCTAATTCGGGGCACGGCAAATCCGCTCCCCGCTTTATTCTCCCCGGGGCAGCTGGAGGGTGGCGCGGTGAGCCGACAGCCCGCGTGGCCGTGACTGACGTGACTGCCAACAGGTTAAGAAGAAATGCCTCCTCCTCCAGCTCAGCTCCGGCTTTTCTAAACCTGCTGCTGTTTCTCACGCTCACAGCAAGCTGCAACAGAGGGCACCTGCTTCATTACCATATCTTGGGGGAATTTGGGGAGGGAGGGAGGGAGTGAAGAGGGGAGCTGGGGCGAAGGGGGATGGTTGAGCAGTCTGGCCTTCGAGCGACAAAGGGAGCCCTGTGGGGACTGCTCCTGGTCACCTGGCACCCCACATCTGTAAATCAACTGCAGAAAGCAACAAACAGCCTTGGCTTAGCGCTTCCCACAAAGCTCTACGGGCACGACACGTAGAAAAGTAAGTGTATTGGAGGCTACCTCTGCCTTCAGTTGTGCAACAGCACTGATGGAAAACACCTAAGGAAGGCAAGGAATGGGATGCTCAGATTACCGAAGCTGGGCCGTGGGAGAGATCAGAAGTCAGATTAGCGAGGAAGGAAGCCAGATTCTCACCTAACACTTTCTCCATGGAGGGGATGGACAACTACCACAACTCCATCTCAGTCAAAGGGGTTGAGATCACTGGCCAACATCACCTCTACAGATGACACCTCTGTATTTTTTTATCAGCGTATCTCAACTGTATGGTTATGTAAAACTGAAACACAGAGGTTTATCCCTTTTTTTTTTTTTTTGCTGAATTTCAGTTTAGAAGGTCAAAAATGTTGCCATATTGCTTACAACAATCAATTTAAGCAATACCAGATATTCCCGAAGGAGCAAAAGAGAATTAATCAGCATGTAAAAAACTCCTTACTCCTACCTTTGGCACAGCTTAGTCAGGCTAGTCCTAACCTACAGCTGTCTCCAGTGGGAGAAGATGTAAATGAAGTTTCGTTAAAAACAGCAGTTTTAAAGATAGCTACATAAATTACAGAAAAGTATAAAGCAATTTCTTAAGCTCCACTGAAAACAATCTCAGAGTGAATCCCATCTCCGCTACCTCATGGTGGGAGCAAAAGGACTTAAAACTACCACGAGGTGTCCAATACAATTATATTTTTTCTGTAATGGGCTCGCAAGCAGCTACAGCATTTTAACAAAATGAAACATTTCCGCAGCAGAAAGTGCCATCACGTATATCACCTGCTTTTGACAGGTGCCCAACTCTCTCTCATTTTCATAAATAAATAAAAATGACAGAGGAGGTGTCAGATTCACTGAATTGAATGAAGTGTGCTTGGAACAATTATTTCTCCCCAAGTAATTTTTACCTTGACACTATGATGGAAAATAGCACCAGCAGCTAACAAGGCACTTAGGCTAATAAGCCTCTGCAACTTTTTTTAATATCTTCCCTTAGAGGAGGGAGGTACCTACAAATATTCCTCGAGCTCAATCTGAAGTTAATGCAATCAGTATTTCTGCAAATCAGGCTCTTATACACACTGCACGTATTTATATAAAGGGCGTGATTTAATCCTCCAAAGATTTTATGACCTCTACTAAAAATACAAAAAACCCCAAACAAACCGAAAACATCAAACACACCACACCCTGGCGTATTTGAACACGGAAGGGCTTTTCTAGACATCATCTAAAAGCTGATTTAATTATTTTACCTCTTCACATAAGCATCCTTAGCCATGACTCTTGTGCCTCTCTGAACACATACCTTATTTGAATATGACATACCCGGTTTTGTTGTTCAGTAAGTCCTGCCTCTAAGTGTAGACTGACATAGTCTAAGAGGGGGACAAAGCAAAGAAATGCACACAAGCCAAAGCTCTTCCAGAGATTAAACAAAGTGAGGCCAAAAGTACAGTTTTAGCTGGTATTCCTAGGGCTGCCTACACAGAGGAAATGCATCCTTCATTGATTAAAAGTTGATTTTAAGTCCATTCCCCCACTCTGTCACATTAAAAAATGATTCGGAGAGCCAAAGTCTCAGGCAAAAGTGATTTTTATGATCCATTTATTTGCTTTACGAACATGAAACCTGAAAAGTACTCAGCAGAGGCTCCCCATTAAGATCCCGAAGTTGGTGAGGCTGAGAGGTGAGCTGGTAACTTGGGGGGTGGGTGCACACAGGAGAGCAAGAGCAGGGGAGGGTAAATGCAGGACGCAGCCGTGCAGAAAACATCCGCGGCGAGGACTCGCGAGTCCCTGGCTCGCTCTCCTAGGCGAGGATCATTGTGTCATTCACAAAGCGAATCGAAACCTCAGGGAATTGTAAAGAAATAGGGAAAAAAAGGCCAAGGGACATTAGGGGAGATTTATGGCAACAGCAGCTTTTCTAAAACAGATGATATGGACCAACTTCAGAGGCGGTTCGAAACAGGAAAAAAGGCTGTTTGTAAAAACTAAGCTGCAGAACACAGACTTCTATAAATAAGTAATTTATGGAGGGTAAGAAATTAACACACTGTATTGTTATCCTTTAGCTTCTGGGTTTGAGTCCTGATTTTCAACATAAATACACACGAGTTGTTTTGGGCCACTTACAATAAAAGCTCTACCAGTAATTGTGTGATCACGCTGTGCATCAGGAAATTTCTTGAAAGTGCCAAGAAAAAAAAAAAATCAATGCAGAATTTTAAACATGTTTATACAAACAGTTACTGGGTAAATATTTCATAGAAAGATGCTTAAAAGCCAAGTTAAGCAAACACTTCAATGGCAAAAATAAGAAGCACCACAAAAAAGGGATGTGCTGTTTATATGGCCCGGGCTAATTTGGATTTCCCTTCTTTATTTCGTCACTAGCAAATCCTGCAAAACCCTGGAGGAGCACAGGGAGATCATGTTCATTCTAATAAAAAGTTTCATTTATCTTGAGCCATTTAATGTCCATCAATGGAAAAACTACAAGCACTTCCCAGAAAACAAGTTCTAATATTTGTTATCATGGTAACCTCCTGGTTACGCCTCCAAATTTAGTATTCCACAGATAACTTCTACTGAGTCACTACCTCAAACTCGGCAACGAAAGTCTCTTCCAGATAACAGGAGTGCCCGCCTCAGTTCAGAGGAATTCTGCAAAGTAACTTAATTGCGTACTGAGCAACTTCACCGCTGGGTAATGTGAGAGCAAACAGCCACCACAGCTCGGGTGCTAAGCTTAGCTGAGTAACACACGCGTAAGAAACTTTGCCAAGGATTTTTGTGCCTTGGATTGCGGTGTGTTGTCACCATAACGTGGAGCACAATCCACGCTGCTGCCTCAACAGGGTCACAGGCTCAGCTAGACACACTTCTGTCACCTTAAGCACTATTAAAACCCATTTATTTTTGCAATACACAATAAAAATATTGAGTTTCAATATAATCAAACAGCAAAATTCCTGCTGGATTTCATTGGTACCACAATTTAGCCCTGTAATATTTAAACATATGTACATGATCCTAAAAACACATACATATGATCATGACTATTATTTTTGGAACCCCAAAGTCATCTACTATAGGAAGAGCTCCAAATCGCAGAAGAGATGCATTCCAGTCGGTCACATGCAAAACATTTTCTTATGCAGGGAAAATGAAATGAAGACCCACCTACCTTGACTTCGTTGTCATTAATTAACTTTCACGTTTCAACAACATCATGGCACATTAAAGCCACTTCTCATTTTTTAAAAAAGCATAAAAAATGAAAGGTGTACACCACACAGAAGCTAAAAGTGGACGAGCACAGGAAGACGGGAGCTTGAATTACACTTTCCAGCCTGCACTGCCCTATATCAGTTTGGGAAGACAAGGCAAAAACTCCAATCTCCTCTTTTAAAGCTGCTTCTATTCCCAGGGGAAAAACAAACATCAGCCCTTATATCATCAGCCAGCCCTAAACTCACATCAGTTCCCATCAAAACTGGCACTTGCCCCACCAGGTTTTCAGAGGCCAGGGACCGCTGTATGGTCTCACCTTCCTCCACACCTGATTTTCCAAGCACAGCACACCATGCAACTGCTCCTCACCATCAAATCCCTTCTACAGTCCGAACCCTAAAAGCCCTATCCCATAACCGAGCGCAGACCACTCTCTGTAGTTCATCTTCCCACTCTTACTAGCACGTCCCCAAAGAACACAAGCAGAACAAACACCAAAACACATCCCTTGCCCAGCCAGGTAACAGCCACCCTTCAGGTCTGTAAGAGAGCCTGCAACAATTACAAGAGCTGTCCAGGAGATCTAGATACCCACATGTGAAGTGTGAGAACATCAGAAAGCCATAAATAAAGTTTTAAACTCATATGAGGGCTTTTTTTTTTTTTTTTTT